>DWQW01005579.1:0-17568 GCA_018249695.1 Heliconius erato demophoon
CTTTGCAAACCGTTGCTTAGCAACGGTCGGTTGTTATTAACATGGCGGAATAAATTGCCTGTCAAATTGAAAAATATTTTAATATATTAGTATATATCGACAATATTACAAATATGAGAAAAAAAAAATAACCTATGTTCGTCCGAAGACCCTCAACTATCTCTGTATGAGTATTTTATTACAATTGAATTAGCGGTTTGGCCCTGATTGCGGCACAGACAGACAGACAGACAGACAGACAGACAGAGTTACTTTCGAATTTATAATATAGGTATGGATATAGTTTATTACACTCGACTTAAGAAAACGTGTTAATAACCGATAAGTTGCAGAGTTTTTTTAGACTTAAGATTATCCATAGTGGAGTAGCCAGAGAGAACGAAGCGCCACACGCGACGGTCTCTACTTATCTCTTTCTCCTCTTATACTGTAATCTCTCTAAATCTTTATTTATTATGGGCATGATCTTAAGTGATCTTCCTACAGTCTCACTGATATTGTGTTCTCGAAGGCACGTCCTGCCTCTCCTACTTCTCATTCTAGCTTAACAAACGTTATTATCATTCTTTCATCACACATTAGTAGCCTCGCTAGCATTGACCTGGTACTCTGTGTATTCTATCTTCATTATGGACTCGATAGCTAAGCGCATTCTACATATCTTCGAAGAGACTGCATCTTTATAGCATTATCTTTCTATTCCAGTCGTGGCGCAGTGGCACAAAGTGTGACTGCAAAATCGACTGGTTGTGGGTTCGATTCCCACTCGAGGAGATGAAATATTTATTTACATTTATATTTTAATTTCTTCGCTTTGGTGCCGAAGCAAAGCGTGGCGTTGAGTTCCGCCACTCAACACGCAATGCCTCCAGAACTTGGCGGAAAGTGGGGAACGGAGTGCCTTAACACTAGGTTCCCTCTGCCTACCCTGCTGTGAGCGGGATACAGCGTGAAGCTGATTTATTTGATTTTTTATCGTTCTATTCAAATACTTATACAGAATCTTAGAAAATCCATTTTTAGCAAAATTTTATTTTTAGTATAGTGCCAAATAAATATACAAAACATATTATTTTATCGTAAAAAAAAATCATAGTACCGAGTGAAATGAATTTAACTGACTACTATTGCGATTACAGACATACGCGTTCACACAAACTAAAAATATATAAAAAGTGAAAAGCGGACCCATTAATGACTACGTACGAACTCGCAAGTGTAAGCTGCATACTTGTAATTACAAGATACAAAACTCTATGTTGGTGGAAATGTAAGCCTATTTTATTGAAAAGGAGTCCGTTTCACCTTAGCAATACCCGCTCAGTCCTCTTCCGTGGTAACCAGGTTTTAAGAAAAAATACGTAACTCGAAACTTATGTGGTCCTCATAAAAAAAATCAAACGAAGAAAAATATTTACAAAAGCTACATTAAAAAAAATACTACTATACTTTTTACTATATTTATTTATAGAATTCCAATTAGGTAAGTTGATTTCGTTACATATGAAACCCATACAAAAATAAGCAGTTATTTATTTCTTACAAAAAATAATATTTTTTCCTTTTTTATTTTATTTTTAAAATAATTCTCTTTTAAAAATTAATTTATATGCAGTACAGAGCTTCCGACTGTAACGCGACGATTGTGAGTTCGATTCCCAATCGCTGAAATACAATTTCTCACTCTTGTGAAAAGACGAAGCAAAACGTTAAGTTTCGTCACTCACACAATATGTCCAAAGTTGGGCGGAAACTGGGGTACAGAGTGTCTTAACACTAGGTTTCCTTTGCCCTGCTATTTCAGAGATATAGTGCGAAGTATTCTTTTTATATATGTTGTAAAGCACTGAGGTGTCTAATCCGCCAGAGCTTTTAAGAATCGTAGAACAAGTCAGGCCGCCATACAGTCGGGCACGACAAGGCTGTATCGACCGCGATAAGCGACGCGCGCATACAAAACTGCTAATATTTTTCTATATAAAACTCAAAATAAATATAATTTTAATTTTAAATTAAAAAATATATATTAAATTTTCATATAAAATTTACATAACAATGAAATATTTATTTATAATTGCGAGAAAAAAATAGATTTTAGTTGATTTATTTTTAATATATCCGAAAAATAAATTAACAAATCAATATTAATTAACTTTTTATATATTTAAATATATATGTATATTTGTTTTTAGTATAAATACACATTTTGAACTGGCTTTTCGTTCGACACGGCGCCCAGTAGCCACTCAGCCGCGGAGACGCGTTGACGTCGTAGAGACGCTACAGTAAAACTATTTATACGTTTAAAAAACAATGGTTTAGTGCTGATATAGAGGTGTAGTGTGTAACAACGTTTTCTTTGTGCTCGAATATCCTGGAGAAGGCTGGTTCTTATTTTTAAATACATTTCCACCACAAAATATTGTAAATTATAATGATTTTTCATACTATTTTCATTTTTATTGGTATTTTTCATATTACTGCATTATGTCGACATGCGTGATCATGGAAACGTTGATGGAATATCCTTTTAAGGATAAAATGATCTATAATAGATCAATTAGATTTATATATGTATGTGTCTCGCTTTTAATGTTTCTATAACGATAGTATGTTGTAAGATAGTTATTTTTGTAAAGGATATATAAGGATTTTTCAGTTGTGACGTCAATTGGACGATGTTGATTTAGGTTATGTAATATATTAACAAAACACTGGGTAATAGTAAATTTTTATTAATATAAAGAGTAAATAAAGCAAGCTTTAATATATAATATGTATCTATATATATATATATATATATATATATATATATATATATATATATATATATATATATATATATATATATATATATATATATATATATATATATATATATATATATATATGAGTGTATATAATATGTATAATATATGCTCTTCTTCTATGTGTCAATTATCAAGGACGCGGATAGGTTCAATAACATGTTCCACGAATTTCAACTTTACTATAATTTTTGTTTTGTACTAATAAGCTTTCATTAAGACTTTTTCACAATAAAACCACATTAAATAACCCGCCACTTAACACGCAATGCCTACAGAATTCAGCAAAAAACGGGGAACGGAGTGTCTTAACACTAGGTTCCCTCTGCCTATCCCGCTGTGTGCGGGATACAACGTGAAGCTTATTATAAATGGATAGATAATGTATTATACGTTTTAAAAACTACTTACAACCTATCAAATTGGATAAATGAAAAAAGTAATGAATTGTAATCTATATAGAAAATAAAATATTTTTTATTACTACCCTGCTTTGAAATATATCTATATATATTTTAGTTATTATTTCACAAAATCGTCAGTCAGCATAGTAAAAATAGTATTCTACAGTTATGTAACTATAGACACTGTAGTAGCGACGACACGTCATACTTTATACGTTTATGTTTTAAAAGCTTATTTTTATTTTTTTATTTTACAGCATTCAAATTTATTTTGAGAATTAAAAGCTTGTCTAGGCATATTTGTTTGTAAATATACATACAAGTAAGGCTCAAAATTTTTTCTGTTACGTAAAACAAAAAAGTGGAAAATGAAATAATGTTAAATATAAAAATAGTTTAGTTTATATATGCTCGTTGTCTGCAACTTTGTTGGTATTTAAGGTATAAAATAAAAAAAACTCAGTTTTTATGGCGTTTTTTCGTAGAAATTTGATGACATCCTCATTTTTAGAGAATCCTCTCTCTCTCTCTCTCTCTTTCATTCTCTCTTTCCATTTACTCGATAACCTATTCTCATGCCAAGTTTCAACTTTTTAAGTCCAGAAGTTTCGTATGTGCTTTGTCTGTCAGTCAGTAGAGGAAAAGCTTTATATTATATAAATAAGAATGGATAATAGCGTGAGGCGTGCCTTCTTCTCATAATTTAAATTTTCTCGCTCTGCTAACAAGAAGAAGCATGGCGTTGGATTCCACTACTCACTACACAATGTCTCGAAAATTGGCTCTAAATTGGAAATCATCGTAACATAAGGTTCCCTCTGAGTACCCAGCTATATACGAAATATAACGTGAAACTAAAAAAATATACTTATAGGATTTATTAATTGATGAGCGTTTCAAGAGGTATAAGGGGATGATTCATCCCTTGATAGCTTAAGTATCTTTCAACTACCTAAAATATTGACAATAAAATATTTTTATACTTTGTCGCAAGTATAAAGGGGATCTTATAACGTTGAAGTTTCTGTTCAGCAAACTTATAATTGTTTAAAATATACTTATATTATTAAGCTGAAGTATTTGTTTGTTTGACCGCATTAACCTCAAGAACTATTGGTTCGAGTTGAGAGAATCTTGTAGTGCTGGATAGTCCATTTATAGAGGAATGCTAAAGGCTACGTCTTGTTATATGTTTCGAGGTAATCCACAGAAGTTGCCGTCAGAATTTAGTTCAGATCTTCATTTATGATGTTTCAAGCGTGCTATCAATGTCACATTCCATAAAAAACATACGAAGGAAAATGAGTGGTAGAAAAAGTGAGCTTCGCCGCTGTATCCCACACACAGCAGGGCAGGCAGAGGGAACCTAGTGTTAAGACACTCATTTCCCTATTTTCCGCTGAATTCTGGAGGCATTGCATGATGACTGGCGGAAGTCGTGGCGCAGGAGCACAAATTGTGACTGTAAACGCGACTGGTTGTAAGTTCGATCTCCACTCGAGGAAATGAAATATTTATTTAAATTTATATTTCCATTTCTTTGCTCTGGTGTCGAGGGAAAGCGCCGCGTAGACTTCCGCCAATCAACACCCAATGCCTTTGAAATTCGGCGGTGAGTGGGGAACGGTATCTTAGCATCAGGTTCCCTCAGCCTACCCTGTTGTGTGCGGGATACAGCGTGAAGCTGACTTTGTTTCAATTTTTTTTGTCATCATATAAGAATTAACTTACGGACAGTAGAAAAGGATGTGGGGAGGGGAATAGTCACCCAGGCCACATTCACACAGTGACTGATCTGACTCAGCGGTCATAGTTACCTCAGAAACTTTGAATGTGTCATATGTCCAATGCAACATGAACCCAATGTTAAGACACTCCGTTCTCCACTTTCTGCCGAATTCTTTAGGCATTGTGTATTGAGTGGCAGAACTCAACGCCGCGCTTGACCTCGACACCAGAGCGAAGAAATGGAAATATAAATTTAAGTAAATATTTCTTCTCCTCGAGTGGAGATCTAACCCACAACCAGTCGGTTTTACACTCACACGTGGTGCCGCTGCGCCACGACTGGCCTCAATTTTAAAAATAACAATTATTTTATTCGATAATGTTTTACTGTATTTGACACGACTATAGTGCGATGTGGGTCGCAATCGAAAACATATATAAACTTACGTGTTTAGTAATATTTAATGGTATTACTAAGCAAAGTAACCACATGAGGCCTTCGAGGGCCACAAGCGAGCGACTATAAACGTGACGGTATATGTTTCATTCCCACTAGGAGGAATTAAAAATATAATATTTTCATTAATTGCTGGTTAGAAGGCTAGGCGCGGCGTTGTGATCCACTCAATACGCAATGTCTTGAGATTTCGATGTAAAGTGGGGAAAGGAACTGTCCTAAGACTCGGTTCTCATGTATACTCTGCTATATGCTGGATACAACGTGAATCCAATAAAGTAATACATTTGATCACATTATTTTTCATCTTAAAAAAAAACTATTTTTCTTTCTTAAGTGTGAAATAAAAAAAAAGAGACGAGGCCAGTCGTGGCGCAAGGGCACAAACTGTGTCTGTAAAACAGACTGGTTGTAGGTTCGATCCCCACTCGAGGAGATGAAATATTTATTTAAATTTATATTTCCATTTTTTCGCTCTGATGTCGAGGGAAAGCGCGGTCTTAGTTTTGCCACTCAACACGCAATGCCTCCAGAATTCGACAGAAAGTGGGGAATGGAGTGTCTTAACACAGGTTCCTTCTGCTTACCCTGCTGTGTGCGGGATACAGCGCGAAGCTGATTTTAAGTGTGAAATAATACTTAAAAATGTTGGGTAAATACTTTTTTTAATAAAGAAGATTTCATCCTTGCCAAGTGATAATTCTAAGCAATTATCTTTACGTAGAGTCAATTTGTAAAAATGCCTTTTACAGAGATGTTAACAACTAATTTGTAACAAGAGTATAAGAATTTTGCTTGATGAGATCTTATGGCTTAGTAACCTAAGCACTTTGACGGTTTCCAAGAGGTGCTGGTTCAAATTATGCTACGTTAAAATTTCAATACATTCTTAAAAACAATTAAAAGAATATATCTTCAAAGGTACTAATAACGAAAGTAAAATTGCCCTTATTTACTTACTTATTTGAAAAATTATGCAAGAAA
Source organism: Heliconius erato demophoon (assembly GCA_018249695.1). NCBI lineage: Eukaryota > Metazoa > Arthropoda > Insecta > Lepidoptera > Nymphalidae > Heliconius > Heliconius erato. The sequence continues at coordinate 6,381 of DWQW01005579.1, forward strand.
ATGAAAATAAAATATTTCACATTTCATTGTCAATGGATCTTACCTTATGAATGAAGCTCTGTTATTGTATTGCTTTTAAAGAACGCTTATGAAACACTATCGTTTGCAATCATAACAAATAAGATTATTTATATAAAAGACGATACAATTATTTTTTGTAGTGTTTATAATTTATTTATAAAATTAATTTTTACTTCATATTAGCCGTGGCCTGCAAATGCGATTATGTAATTTTTTAAAGTTTTCTTGGGTCGTAAGAGGCCCAAATCTATTTAAACAAGACTCTGATAGCGATTTCCTCACTACATCCTGAAGTTATGGAGAAGATTGTAAATTTCCGATTCCACAGTTACCTTGAGGAGGAATACTGCCTCTCACCTTTGGGCGGGCGCACCTCAGTACCAACTCCTTCCATTTCGTCGGATTCAAAAGAAGGCAATTCGGCTTATGTTTTTTCTTCGTTTTTCAGTTTCACGCTGTATCTCGCATGTAGCAGGGAAGTCAGAGGAACCTGAGTATTAAAAAAATCCGTTCTCTACTTTCCATTGAATTTTCGAGGTATTTCGTGTTGAGTGGTGGAGCTCACGCAGCTGTCAAAGCTGAGTAATGAAAATAATAAAGAATAAAAAAAAATGTGTCGGTTGTGGGTTCGATTACCAATTGGGGGAATAAATTCTTTTTTAAATAAAATAAATCAAAATAAACCAGCTTCACGCTGTATCCCGCACACTGCAGGGTAGGCAGAGGGAACCTAGTGTTAAGTCCATTCCCCACTTTCTGCCGAATTCTGGATGCATTGCGTGTTGAGTGGCAGAACTCAACGCCGCGCTTTGCTTCAACACCAGAGCGGTCTGTCGGTTTTACAGTCAAACTTTGTACCCCTGCGCCACAACTGGCATTCTTTTTTCATTCCCCCAATTGGCCATCGAACCCACAACCGTCTCGTATACAGTGACTCTTCTTTATTTTCTTAAAATAATAGACATCTCTAACAATAAATCGTGATCTATTTTTTATTCTTCTTTTATAAAAAACAGTCGCCATGCTTAGAATATATGTAATACAAACGTACAATAATATACATCTACATATGTCACTTTCACAATTGAAGCAAATGTAACGTATCTCAGTTAATGAAAAGCCACTACGTTTCTCTAAAAAAAACTATGGAGCGTACAAAATAAAAGATCCACCTGTATACGGTTGGAAAAATGTAAAAAAAAGTAAGCTTAGTTCTATTTAAGCTTCACCTTTCGTAATATTTGTTTTATACGAATATAAAGTAAAGGCATCGCGCGGCGTTGAGTTTCGCAACTCAATCAATATCTCCAGAATTTGGCTGAAATCGGAAAACGGAATTATCTTAATAGGAACAGAATGTCTTAACACTAGTCTTAACACTAGGGTCCCAAGTACGCTCTGCCTACCCCAGTGATTTGCGGGATACAGCGTGAAGCAAAAAAATAAGATAAAGAATTTTGATAACAATATTCTTTGTTGGTTAAAAAAATGTGAGGATTGTATTTAAATCGTTTCTTATTTTCCAGCTCTCGTATATAAATCAAACCAACCAACATGCAATATCTCAACATTTGCTGAAGAAAGGGTAGAGCCTACTTAAAAAATTGTCATGGTTATATATTTGTATTATTTTATATAAAATTAGCTATTATTTAAGCTTTACGCTGTATTTGTATTTATAGATACAGCTGGAACCTTTACATAAAAGTGTGTAAAGACAGGCAGGGAAGCCAGAGCAGAAACCTGCTGTTAAGACACTTCGTTCCCCACTTTTCAAATGTTTTCCTTCCCCCGAGTTGGAAACGAACCCACAACCATCGCATTTACGGTTAAACGCATTTGCCACTGCGCCACGACGGCCTTAACTCTTAATTAGTAACAAATTAAAGTATTTATTGGTTTTATGAGTCCGTAGATCGTTTCTTATCACGTGAAAACTCCTGAGGAGTAAGAGATTACATTACAAGATTTTTATTGGCTAGTATGCCAAGCCATGCGAATATGCAAAAGATGAAAAAAAAACACCAAAATATATTTGTATAGCTTCGTGCTATATCATTAGACAGAGGGAATCTGGGAACCTATTGTTAAGGCACTCTGTTCGCATTAAGTCATTTCTGTTTTCCACTTTTCACCCACCGGAAATCGTACCCACAACTGTCACTCTTAAATTCACACGCTTGTGCTACTGCACCACGGTGGCCTAAAATTCTGTCAATTTTAAAAAACCAGCAATGAACACCTCATTATATGAAATGATGGTAAAATTGCTTAAATTAGTATTTCCTTTTACATGACGCTATTGTCTGTGTTTATTTCATTTAGACTATTTTGTTATTCACTTGTTGTCTTTATCATATTTACTATTTTAACTTTATGGAACCTGGGAACCTAGTAATAAGGCATACCGTTTCCATTAAAACACTTCCGTTCCAAATTTTGCGCCGAATTTTGGAGGTATTGCGTATTGGGTGCCGGAACTCAACGCCGCGTTTTGCTCCATACTAAAACGATGAAATGAAAATATTAAATATTTCAATCCTGCAAGTGGGATTCGACCCCACAATCATCGCAATTACGTTAGTAACGCTAGTTCCCCTGAGCCACGACGGCCGCATTCATCATCTCTTCACGTAGATTTTCATTTGAGTTTCACGTTGTATCCTGCATGCAACGTTTGTCTAAAGTAAGTTCTTGTTTTATCTTATATAGTTGGAGGTTGACATAGAAAAAGTTTAAATGGATCCACTTTATTTTGAACCACAGTTTAGAACAAAGTTAACTTCAAGTTTTTAACGTTGCGAAAGAAAACGGAATTTAAAAAAAAATATTGATTATTTTACGTTTTTTTCTACTTATTCGTATGCATGCCAGAAGTAAATATGCAATAGACAAGGATGCCTATACATTGTATCCCACACTTAGTGGAGTAGGGAGAGGGAACCTTGAAACATAGTGTTAAGACACTTCGTTCCCATTAAAAAAACTTCCGTGTTCCAATTCCTGCCGAATTCTTGAGGTATTTGGTGTTGCATTTTAGAGTTGCGAAACTGTACGCCGCACTTAGCCTCGTTCCAATAGCTATGAAGATATTAAACATTTAATTTCCCTGAATGGAAATCGAACCAACAACGGCCTCCACGTTCTACTTATATATATATATATACCTCTGTCTATACTGTTATTTGAGACAAACTGTGAAAGCTTAAAAAAATATATATCTTACTGAAATTTAAGCAAAAAATAATAAGTGATTTTCCTCTAAAAAGAACGCGACGCTAAAAACATGAATATAGTCTTGTTTTATACAAACAATATTTGTAAAGAAAACATTTTCTTTCCTCGTATTTACAGTAGTAGGTTCAACGTTTATTTATTTATTATTATCATCTGTTTATTTTATGGGAAATATTTATCAACTGCCTGAATTTGACCATGTTTAGTGATTTTTATTTGAATTAATATAGCAGAGGCAGAGGGTGTCTAGGGTGTAGCGTAGGGTCCCTAGGGTATTGATATGCACGGTTTCATACTTTCCGCCTAATTTTCAAAATATTGCGTGTTGAATGGTGGAACTTAACGCCGCGCTATGTCATCCAGAGCTAAGACATCAAATTAATACATAATTTGTTCTCTAGGTTGGGGCGAACTCACATCTGTTAGCGCCCCGACAGCCTTTTATTATATTCATATTTTTGTTGTATCATGCGTATAATAAATATCCAAAAAAAACCTGATCCTTAAAAAATACTATTTTATTTTAAATAAGCGGCACTTATTTTTTTGATAAAAATAGAAAGAAGAACAAAATATTTAAAAAATTTCAAATACATATGTATAGAAGAAGGTGGTAATGTGGCCCCGGCAAGTATCGAGGTACCCCCCTAAAATTTGTCATTAAGAATCACGCTATCCAGTGAAACTTTTTTTAAAACGGAACATTAATACGACAATATTAAAATTATACAAAAAAATCTGAAAGAAGACAGCGTTTTACGAATCAGTTTAAAACTGCACTCGTCAAAACTTTTTAATTAAAAAAAAAATTAAATTAGCTTCACGCTGTATTCCGCACACAGCAGGGTAGGCAGAGGGAACCTAGTGTTAAGACACTCCGTTCCCTACTTTCTGCCGAATTCTGGAGGTATTGCGTGTTGAGTGGCAAAACTCAACGCCGCGGTTAACCTCGACACCAGAGCGAAGAAATGGAAATATAAATTTAAGTAAATATTTCATCTCCTCGAGTGGGGATCGAACCCACAACCAGTCGATTTTGCAGTCACACCTCGTGTCGCTGCGCCACGACCGGCCTCTAACTTTTTAATATTCTGCAATTATTTCAATAAATTTGTGAATATCAAGTTATAGTCATACAAGATTTTTTAGATAAATATTCATAACTTACTTATGGATAACTCAGGCTTAACTTTATAGAAGCCAGTCGTGGCGCAGCGGCTCGAGGTGTGACTGTAAAATCGACTGGTTGTGGGTTCGATTCCCACTCGAGGAAGTGAAATATTTATTTACATTTATATTTTCATTTCTTCGTTCTAATGTCGAGGCAAAGCGCGGCGCTGAGTTCCGCCACTTAACACGCAATGCCTCCAGAACTCTACAGAAAGTGGGGAACGGAGTGGTACTACTAGGTTCCCTCTGCCTACCCTGCTGTGAGCGGTATATAGCGTGAAGCTGATTGATTTCTTTTAAATGTGATCAAAACGGCAGTCCTCGCCTAAGGACTCTGATACATTCTGTATGTACGGGTTATTCTAGCGAGATACTAGGAGAACAGTGGATTCAGCATTAGATCTGTAACTTATGGAGTCACACTGGCTGTGTAGGTTAAATAAATCTGTGATTTTTGTCATTAAGTTCAATACATTTCATTTGGCTAAAAGGGGCCATATTTCCCTCACTAGATCTCAAATCGTTAAATTTGTTTATTCGGAATATACATATTTTTTAATATTCTGTCGCATTTTTTTTCTTCTATCAAAGATAAATAAATATTAAAACCTATGGATGTATTATTTAGATTTGTATTCCTTTTACCTTTTATATTGGACCTCAAAAACAATATGGAGGCCACGTTACCATCTACTCCTTATATTTTATACTAAAACAGGTAAGCGAGCGGAAAAAAAATATTTTAACTAGCGGACCTCCACGGCTTTGTCCACTTGAACTATATGAATATTTATTTAATATTTTTATGAAATTATTTTCAATTATCAATTGGATTAATAAGAAAATATAAGCCTGAATAAATAAAGTAAACCGAAAAAGAATATAAGTAGGTAGGTATTAAGGGAAATAAAAAAAAAATTAGATTCTCTATACTTTAGAGACATTACATTATAATACAGTACAATTGTAATCTAGATGAAATTCCAAGGGTGGCATTTATTTTCATAAGGGTTAATACTTTTTTTTGTAAATTTTGGTTTTGAGAGAGAACCTAGTGTTAAGACACTCCGTTCCTCACTTTCTGCCGAATTGTGGAGGCGTTGCGTGTTGAGTGGCTGAACTAAACGCCGCGCTTAACCTCGACACCAGAGTGAAGAACTGGAAATATAAATTTAAATAAATATTTCATTTTCTCGAGTGGGGATCGAACCCACAACCAGTCGATTTTGCAGTATACTTTGCGCCTCTGCGCCACGACTGGTCTCAATACAAAATTATAGAGAATATATTAACAATAACTAAGAACATAAATTAAAATTCAAATTAAATATATTGTAATGATTACTGTGGTCAAATTTTCAAAGATAAATATACTATCATGGACTTTTCTATACTCGTAAGTTTTTTAAAGTACAATATTTTTGTAGAACATTGTTTTTATGTGTCTCATAACGTTTAGTCAGAGACATGTAAACGTTCAGAAATACCATTTTCGGCCATCTTTTTTTAAGATAATGAAATTTAAAAAAAGAAAACAAAAAAGTAACTTATTTTCGTTCCAAGACCCTTAAGTATCTCTATATGAAGTTTTATAATATTTGGATCAGCGGAGTGTCCGTGATTGCGTCAGACAGACTGACAAACATACAGAGTTATTATTGAATTATATACGTTCTTATCAAGTTAGGTCAAAATTTTTAAACGCTTATGACTATTTATTTATTCGGTTATAGATTTTTTTACTTTTACACTATATCCTGCGCATAACAGAAAATCTAGAGTTAAGACACGTCGTTGCCATTAAGACACTTCTGTTATCGGCTTTCCACTGAATTCTGGTTGCCACCAAACCACGAAATGCTTTGCATGATCATTGGTGAAACTCAACGCCACATTTTATTTCATTATCAGAGCGAGTAAATAAAAAATACTAAAAATGGCTTGTACATTTTTCATACGTTGTAAATATATATGTATTGTATATATATATATATTTATATATATAATGTTTACAGTTAAATAATCCCCATAATTTCCAAGCATATTCTGAGCGATTCACATAGCATCAGTTGCCAGTATTCTGAAATACACGGCTATATCTAGACCTAGAGAATCGATAGCCTGAATATCTTAGCTAGACAGTCCGGCGACGTTGAAAATGTGGGTTACATTGTTTGCATTTTGTTATAATACTAGATTTTAGCTGCGGCTTCGCCCGCAAGGTTAAAAAAAAGAGAGAAAGAAAAAAATATTTTTATTTGCTGAAAATTACGACTATTATTGAGGCCGTTCTCCTCTTGCTGTCTAATAGGATCAGAGTATCTTAACACTAGGTTCCAGGTTCCCTCTATCTTCCCTATTATATGCGGGATAGCTTTACACTGAAACTAAATCGATATTCATTTAAAAAATAATAGAAACCTTTTACAATGTAACATACTATTTTTACTGCGTGAATGATTTCAATCTTTTTACAGAGCCACCTTCTAATCTAGTTGAAAGCTTTACAAATTTTAAAATGTGTTTTGTACATCGTTACATTGTTTAAAAAAATAAAAACCAGTTTCACACTGTTTCCATCACACGGCAAGATAAGCAGGTTCCCCCTGTCTCAAAATCCAATAAAAGTAAAATAATGTGAGGCCAGCCCTGGCGCAGAGTCACAAAGTGTGGCAGTAAACGACAGCTTGTAGATTGGTTTCCCACTCGATTACCTCGAGCGCGGCGTTGAGTTCCGCCACTCAATGCGCTATGCCTCAAGAAATGGAAAGTGGGGAACGCTGTAACTTATCTCTATTTTTCTTGCTTGCCCTTCTAGTGAAGCTGAAAAAAATGATTCGAGCACGCCCACCGAGGGTTCCGTACAGAAATTGGAGCTCTCGAGCTTTTTCTGAAATTCAAGCTTCGCTTAGCCAGAACGAGGAAATAAAAAAAAATTAATTCCTCTCCTCAAGGCCGCCTCCTGGAGACGGCTTAGGAGACTTACTTAGAAATTAGATGGATTGTTTTATAATCTTAAAGTGCAAAAAAAAAAAGAAAATATCGACAATATTTATACTTTACAATATTTTCTTTATTTAATTACTTATACATTCAAGTAAACTGTGCAAGCACTATAACATATGTAAAAACTAGACCAAAAAAGGTGAGCGGTAAAGATATGTCCATAGGCAGCATACGAAATATGTTGTATTTAAACGGCCGTAAGTTTAAATAATCTAATCCTTTCGTGTGATATCTCACTTGAACTGGTGGCTCTAATATCAAATTTTGTCTCCCTTTTACGGCTACTGTTTTTTATAATTTAACGTTTTTGCTATATAAATGGCCATATTTTTTTTTAAGTAAATGTGGAAATACGACTTTTCCAGGACATCAAGAGACTGTAGATCTAAGTATATGGTTTAAATTTTAACTCGACAACTTCAAATGTTACTGAGATTAAGACCTAAAAAGAATGAAAGTGGAAAAAAATTAAGTTAAGTTTAATACAAATAAACAAAAAAATCCTCGATTGATATTGAACCTACGACTAAGCCACGCTGACGTTAATATTAAACTGCCGTTTCGTAAAGCTAACGAACTTTTATAATTAATTTTAAAAAGCGTGCCATCTACTCATTATCACCATTCATAATTGCGAAACTCTTTCAATATTTTCTTTCTCGAATACTGAAAACAGAGCTTCATGATAGCTTTATACATCCTTAAAGCAATATATCTATACAGCTTCACGCTGTATCCCGCGTGTAGCAGGATAGACAGAGGAAATCTAGTATTAAGACACTCCGTTCTCCACTTTGCGTCAAATTTTTGAGCCATTGAGTGTCGAATGCCAGAGCTCACGCGCTCTGCCTCGGTAACAGAGCGAAGAAATGAAAACGCAATTACATAATAATAATTCAGTCAATTCTCCCCGAGTGGGAATCAAACCTACAATCAACGCGCTTAGCAAAAGGATGTGCCTTTTGCTCTTGCGCCACGACGGCCTCCAATAGGTATGCAATATTTCTTACCAGCTTTAACCTCTGGCTTCAGCCACTTCTTTAAATGGAAGAAACTGTTATGTAGGAAACATGATCGTAGGTACAGTTCGTTACATAAAAACTACAACGCAACAACGGGCTGTAAAAATTATAGCCCATAGCCCTGAATAAATATGTAATGAAAAAGCTATAGCCTTCCTCGATAAATGCATTACCCAACATAACAATATTTTTTTTTACTTCAACCAGTAGTTCTTGAGATAAGCATGTTCAATCAAACAAACTCTTTAACTTTTATAAGATCAGTAGGTGTAGATTAGAAAATATAGTAAGCGGCAGTTGTGGATTCAAATCATATTTGGAGGGATGTCTACTTTTAGTATATATTACATATAAAAATGTTCGCGCGATTAGTACGAGATATCACCAAAAAGACAGACAAAATGCGGAGAAAGGAATAATATATCACTAAATCTCTACACCGCTGTAGCTTTGAGGCCGTCGCGTCGTCAAGCAAAGCCAAGCATCTGACTGTAAATAAAAAATGATAGTTGTGGGTTCGATTACCACTCGGGGGGACTAAGTTACTATTTAATAATATAGCGTTATGTTGAAGAGTGCAATGCAAATACAAGACTGTGTCATCTATTATGTTAACAAGATGGTCAAATTTTTTTATAGACATCAACTAACTTAAAAAAATTTATTTTAAGCAAAAATTCAGTCTTATAGACTTTTCTTTGCTTTCTTGCCCATTTAGTTATATTTTAAGATCATTTGTCCATAGATTTTTGTTTGATTAATTTTAATGACCTTGGGTTTAAATACCACTGGAGGGAATGTTTTTTATAAAATATGTATTTCACTAATTGAGATGGACACATATAGAGGCCGTCGCGTCTAGGCGAAGCGGTGAGCATCTGACTCGGGGGAATTAATTATATTTTAATTTCCATACTCTCTCTCGTTCTCGATAACAAGATAAGATACGTCGTTCCACCACGCATCATAATGTCTTGAAAATTGAGCTTTATATGAGGAACGCATGGCCTAATATACCATTGGGTTCCCTCAGGGTTCCCGATTTCGCATGTAAAAAAGTGTTTAACTATTATAAATATATATATTAAGCTAAAGGGGAAAAAATCTAAACCGATCTATAAACGGGATATTTCATCATAAATTATAGTCTTCCATGCAATTACACGGGATAATTGAATAGACTGGCCGGAGGCTCTTAATTTTATTTCAAACAAGATTTTTTCTTTACGAAGAAGTACGATTAAATTAAACGTAAACGTACTGAGTGTACGTTCTTTTATGAAAATAAACCTTTGAGGTAGTTGAAAAGTGTATTTGTTTGTATATTGAATGTTCTGGTAGTGAATTCAAATCCCGTCAAAACCTTTTTTGCCGGACCATTTTAATTGATGGAATATGAGATTTAATTTACATATAATTAGGAAAAGAGGCTGTCGTGATGGGTGCGATTTCCGCCCGGGTATAAATTTACTAAAATTTCCTCACTTTGATAACAAGGCAAAAGACCGCATTGAGTTACGCTATGCCACCTCATAATATATCTGAAAAATTGGGTTCTTTTAACACGTAGTTCTCTCTTATCATAGTTGTAGTTAAAATAATAAATTAAAAAATGTAAATACATATTGTTCAACAAGTATTAGAACATTTTTTTTGCTTCACGCTGTATCCCTAGCGGGGTAGTAGTAGGGTTACTCTGGAGTACACAGAGTGCTAAATGGTACTACTTCTGCATACCTCTTTCGCCTCGTCAACTGTCATCAACTTCTTCATAAATGCTCTTCCTGAAGATATTAATGCTTTTTACGTGACCTTCCTCGAGTATCATCAATACTTCGTTTTCGAAGGTAAACCGAGGTCTCCCCCTATCTCTCTTACCACTCACTTATCCATCATAAATGGTTTTTGGCAAAAAAAAACTTCTCCATTCTCACCGTGACATCCTTGCTTATACTTACTTTTCCTCCACTTCTTGGAGACAGTATGATTTTGAAACGGTACAAGATTCTCTATTAAAATAATCATGTAGACTTGCTAAATTCGTGTAATTATAAAAATGTATCTCTTTTGCCAATTACTTTTTTTTAAATATGATGATATGGTGTTCTATTTAGGCTTTTAAGCATGTGTGCTAGGCATTAATTTCTATTCGTTACTTACGTTAGTCTGTTTTAATAAGCATAGATTTGCCTACAAATTTATCTTAAACTAAAAGTTATATCAAAAATGGAGTTTTTTAATTTACATGAGGTGTTTATTTAATAATTTAGGGAACAAATCAAGTTTCATCAAAATCGGTGTAGTAGTTTTTGAAATATGGATGTTCATTTTTTGAGATGAAAGCCCAGAGACACAAGGGTGTGACTGTAAAGCGACGATTGTGGGTTCGATCCATACTCGAGGAAATGAAATACCTATTTAAATTTATATTTACATTTCTTCAAGTTATATATACAAAAGAGTTATTAAGAAGCCTTTAATTTACAATATTTTGATTTATTACTTATTATCAGTCAATCTAGTAGCTAACATAAAGAAGAACCAGCCTTCACAAACCAATACTATAAATGAAAATGTAAATAATCGGCGGCGTTAAACGCAAATCTGGTAATCTTGAAAACAGTGAAGTGTAAAAGACTGAGGCAACTTGAAATGACACAGCCGAGCTGAAACAAGCGCTATGGTCGCTAATAGCGAGTCCACGCCAACATGGCCGACGAGGAAAAGCTGCC
>DWQW01005580.1:0-17567 GCA_018249695.1 Heliconius erato demophoon
GTTGAGTTCTGCCACTCAACACGCAATGCCTCCAGAATCCGGCAGAAAGTGGGGAACGGAGTGTCTTAACACTAGGTTCCCTCTGCCTATCCTGCTGTGTGCGGGATACAGCGTGAAGCTAATTTTATTTTTTTACTAAGATTTTCACCTTTAAAAAATTGAGTTTTATTACAAAATTATGTATATATCGATTTATTTTATTATACTTTAGTAATACGTACCGCTTACGGAACTCGAAAAAGCACAAATCACAAAATATCTAAAGAACAACTTCATTGTAAATGTGTATAACGGAATTTCAAAATATACTGAAAGCATATCACTTCGTTATCTTTGTTTATCTTAAATTAACATTATCGAAATTATCGACCTCAATATAGTTCTGCAAAAATTATGTTGATTGTTTTTCATATTCTTTTTTATCTAATAAAGATAAAAATACATATAGAGATAGAGGCTAGTCCACAGCTTACACAAGCGTGACGTGTACTGTAGTTTGATTCCCATTTAAGGAAATGTTTTGTTTTTATATCTTGGCTCTGGTGTCAAGACGAAGTATGGCGTTGAGTTCCGCGTGGGGAGCGGAGTGTTTTAACACTATAGGCATAGTCTCTGCCTACCCTGCCTACGCTATTTTATAAAGCAGTTGAAAAAATAGGCAGTTGTAATTTCTATTACCTTAATATATGTATTTACAATCTACCTGGTAGTTATTTAATTAACATTTCTTTAAGTTTTTTTTTTTAAATAAATCATTTCATGCAAAACTGCTGCAGTATTTTTTTAAGCTTAAGCTTTATTATGATTCTATACATACGTCTCTACAGTTAAAGTAAAAAAGAAACAAAAATTTTAACAAATATATTTATTAAAATTTTAACAAACCCATACCAATCATATAGATGAAATAAATATAACAAAAAAAAAAACATTTATATTAAAAGTTATAATACATTTTCATACAATTATTTAACTACAACGCCGCAATATGGAGGAAATCACTATAAGTACCATGCAACCAGAAGTTGCAACCAAAACCTGGGCTTAAAATTGAAACCATATCACCATTTTAGCCAAAGCCGTCTTGAGCATGGGCATTAAAAATATTTTATAGGGCAAAGAAATATCCGTGATAACGTGTTTTGTTTATTTTTTTCAGAAAAAAAAAATATTAGTAAAATTTCTGGGGTAGGCAAAAGACTATTCTGGGGTGGGCATGGCCGACTTGGTCCCCCCTTTTCCTACGTGCATGGTCATGAGCGAAATAAAATATTTTTAAATAAAAAAATAAATGGTGTATAATTTAGCTTTGATTATATTAAATGCTATATTAAATTTTTAAGCAGCCATGGCGGTATTCTTCTCAGCGTTTTGATGAATATTCTTTCTCATGAAGCTGTGTCTAATGGCGTTCGCTCTGTCGTAGGTCCATTGCCTGTTATTTTTAGTGCTTAGAAGAGCTGATATTGAAAGTAGAGTAAGACCCATTATCATAAATACTATCCAAGTGGTTGGCATACGGTAATCTGGAAAAAATATTGTTTTCGTAATATATTTATTTTTTTCTGTTATAATTAACTATTGAATTAAAAGTGAGCTTCACGCTGTATCTCGCGTAGAGCAGGGTAGATAGAGGGAACTTAGTGCTAAGACACTCCGTTCCCCACTTTCCGATAAATTCCGGAGGCACTACTTATTTAACTATTATATAATTTCGAAAGGTTTTTAGAAATAAATAACATTTATAATATTAATTTAGCTATATATTATACTAGATATACTTTTATTATTTTGAAGTCGATATATATTCCAAGCCTAATGTTTTGAATTTGGAAGGCAGCAAAGAACGGATTGTCTTAAGCATAGATTTTCTCTGCCTTCCCTGCTACACTACAATCTATTGACCCCTCCACCACCCACCACCTCTCAGGCAGTATTTTAGTCTAATTAGAATAATACTTTGATTTTATAGCATTGGGTAAATATTATTATATACTTACAAACAACAGGTGGTAGTCGAGGACCCTCAAGCAAAACGGGCGTGACTCTAGATATTTCTTCATCTTGTCCTCGTATCTTGGCTACTACTGTCCACGGATGATATTCAAGAATAGTAGGATTATTGATGGCAATACCACACTTGCCTTGCGATATTTGGGATAGATTTATGTAATTATTTGGTATATTTTCTGTTGTAAAACCTGAAAAAAAATACGTAAAAATTTGGTTAAAAAAATCTAATTTATTGGGGTTTCACTTTTAAGTACCGATATCTTTAGTTAGGCATTTTTAACTCGCCATAGATGGCTAAGCACAATCGCTAGGATGTCGAAATATATAACATGAAGCAATTCTTATTTTTTTGAAAATGATGTCTCTTTTATATAAAGTTTATAGAAAAGATATTTTATAAATAAATTTACCTAAGCCGTCGATGCGAACAAATCTACAGTAGTCAAGTTGTCTGTTGTCATAAACTTGAGCTTCCACAATAAGTTGCGAGCGCTCCATGCGCTGCTCAGCTACCATTGGGTCTGAAAATATTTGAAATAAAATGTAAAAAAGCAGCAAATACAGAAATTTATATAATTAAGCAAACTGTAAATATTATTCTTCCTTATCTGGTTGAGTATTTTTTTAAACTTTTTTATGTTTACGTTTGAAATTACTTTTTTACGTCTACAAAAACTAAATTGAAGAAATAAAAAAAACTAAATCTATAATTTAATTTCTGTCATTCGTCGAGGCTATTGAAATTTAGATGTAATATTTCAGTAATAATACTTATGATTTTTTGTCCCATTGTCACATATTGTTTTAAACATAGATACAAACAAAACAATTCTTACCAACGATAGTGACGTTAAACGATGAACGTTGTTCAGGTTCCTTTTGATCCACGAAGCCAACGTGGCAGCTCCATAGGCCGGAGTCAGCGGTTGCGAGACTGGGGAACCTGATGCCGCACTCGCCAGCATCCAAGCCAGAGCCAAGATAAGTTGCTTGGTCGTGGGAGTTGCCTGAAAAATTAGATATATATTATGGTACATATATATTATGTTTACAACACAAAACTTAGAAAGAACTCGATGTTAAGGATTTTGTTGTTTTCAATTTATATCTACTTACCTATAGCGAGGTAGACAGAGGGAACCTTACTAGGTTCCCTCTGTATTCCAGTGTCTTAATACTTTAAGACAGTGGAATTTGAACATCAATCTATTCACATTATTCTTGGTAATATAAGACAGTATTGTTATTAACAGTATAACCAACAAATATCTTTTTAAATATTTTATAATTATTATTCAGGGGCAATTCGGACTCTGAGGCCAGTAAAGGGTTTCGTGCCAATTTTAAGATTGTAGGTCAACTGGATGCTCAACTTATGGAAGTTGACAAACTTAAGTTATGCTGGCGTAGGCACTCATTTTGTATGCAATTAATTATAAATTTCAAGTTTGTAATTATGTTTGTACATTTTCTTTGAAATATTTTTAAAATTTCACTTATTTTTTTGTAATGTAAGTTATTACTTTGTGCCACATTTTCGTAATTAGAACGCGGCTAATTTAATACTACAAAATGTAGCAAAAATCGTGCATAAATGCTCGCATCTTTTGATTTTTCTTTCTATGCTAAAGGGGCCGAAGTCCTGAATATTTGATAATTATTTCAGATTGATAACCACACGATCCCAAGATAAATGGCGTTGACAGACGGACAACCAACAATCTTTTTTCCATTTGAGATATGGATCTCTAAATTCTTAGGGTACCGAAAAAAATTATATAAAAAAATTACCTGGTCCAACATTAAATACGGTGCCGTTCCGTGCCCTAAAGTAACAGTAACTGATGGGCGCCTGCACGGAACATGACATCGAGACACTGTCCCCAGCAATACTGGAGATGGCATCTCTAGATGCACTTAGGGTAGGTTCTGGAATCACAGAAAAAAGGACTTAATAATACAATAATACAGCTTCACGCTGTATTCCGCACACAGCAGGGTAGGCAGAGGGAACCTAGTGTTAAGACACTCTGTTCCTCACTTCCTGCCGAATTCTGGAGGCATTGCGTGTTGAGTGGCAGAACTCAACGCCGCGCTTAACCTCGACACCAGAGCGAAGAAATGGAAATATAAATTTAAGTAAATATTTCATCTCCTCGAGTGGGGATCGAACCCACAACTGTCGGTCGGTTTTACAGTCACACCTTGTGCCGCTGCGCCACGACTGGCCTCAATAAAGGACTTGAGAACTATATATTATATTACTATATTGTAATCCACATGTTACACCACATTTTACCTAACCTAATTGGGAAAACGTTTTTTTTTTCAGCTTCAAGCTGCATTTCACATATAGCAGGGGAAACAGGGGGAAAATAGTGTTAAGGGATTTTTTTTAAATCAAACGTACTCCGAGTTGGGGCAGTTTTGAGTATGCTATCATACATACATACATGTATGTATATTGACTGTCTCAGACAATAAATTCTATATTCTCATCCATCCTACCTGTAACAACAGCCGCAGCTACTTCAGGATCTCTCATAGCCCAAGGGCATAAAACTTTAAGGAAACCATAGAACACATCGTCTTCAGACTCCATAGCACAGCGCCAAAGCCCCAAGTCTTCTACTTCAGGGTCAGTAATCAGAAGACCGCAGTCGTGAGGGTGAACGTCGGATTGGTAACTGTAAATAAATTATTTGCAATTTGAGTTTCTATTTTAGCTTTGAAATTCTTAAACTTAACCTTTTTTTTTTCATAATAAGCATTTGAAGATACGAGAGAGAGACGCGATATAAGAACTAGAATTCTTATCAATTCTGTTTTTTTTTACATGCAACAGGCTACGCATAGATAATCTAATAAGTCAAGGCACTTAAATATCATCTTTCTGGCCAAATTTGAGACGTTGAGACGTCGCATGGTAAGTGGCGGAGCTAAACGTCGTGTGAAACGAAGTTACACACTTTTTACGTGTGTGTAACATAGATTGCTTATGATACAAATATGATCGTATCTTATTCGAAGTAATGATATTTAAAATATATGATCCTTCGCTTTAATGAACCGGATGAACAAAATGAAGAATCATTGTTTAAATGCTGTAAGTCGCGACAAGAGATTATATGACGATAAAAAGCATAATAAAATAACTCTATTATAGTATAAATAATAATAATTAATAACAAAAGTTGAGGCCAGTCGTGGACCGAGGTACAGGTGCACAAACGTGTGGCTGTACTTGACAGGTTTAGGGTTAAATTTTCAGTTGGGGAAATAAAATATTTAATATTTTCACTTCCTATCTCTCTCCCAGGTTCCCTCTGCGCAATCCGCTGAAGCTATAAAAAAAAGGTAAAAAAAGAAAACAAAAGCGTTATATGAAAAGAAAGATTCGCAGCAATTTAATATTAAGATAATATGCAGATCACTGTAATTTTGTTAATAATAAACCTATCTTTATGGCTGTTATCTAATTAGTAAATACAAATATCAGGTTACTACAGGTTATGTACCTACGTCACGTGATACATTCATTTCATACATATTTAGTTTGTATGCTTTTTCTTATCACGATTAGTCAGTTCTCAGCTATTTTAAGAACTGCCGCAGACAGCTGTTTAAAGGCTTTTAGATAAACGACGTATAAAAAAACATTAAATTAGTCATGAAATATTTCAAGTCCTTACCTAATAAAATATCTGCCGTATTGCCTTATATTTTTACCCGACTGAAGCAAAAAAGAGGATTATGATTTTGATTTGCATGTATGTATGTGGGTATGTATGTGGGTATGTATGTTCATCTGTTCCCTGATAACTTCTAAATTAGTTATCTTAATTAAACAAATGAGGTATCATCGTTAGAAGTCTTTTAATTGACCGCTGGTTATAGGCTATATGACGTCACGATAAATTGACTACAACGCCGTCTAGGAGACTTAAAGAAAAGTACTAAAAAAATTCAGATAACTCCAAAATAAGTTAAATATTATAATAAAAAGAAAGTTTAAAAACTAAAACCGGACTATTAAAACACGCTCCAAAAAGTACGGAACTAAAAAAGTCTCTTAAATTATTACATTTAAAGGATCAAAACAGAATCATTATAATAATAAACTTAAATTAAAATGGCATACGATTGTAGTGACTTTATATTTATAGTTTTGATATTCGCAATAATTTATTATAAAAAAATTGTAAATCGACCTCTTTGTTTAATTAAAAGATACCGAACACAACCTGTGTTCGGTATTTTCTTTTCAAAATTAAAAAGAAAAATGTAGAAGACATTGATTTGATAGGTTTCAAGTCGCTATAAATACAATTTAAGTAGAAATTAAAAGCTAAAAATATACAAATGTAATAATAAAAAAGTACAATAAACCATGTTTTACTTATATACGTATGGAAAACAGTATAAAAGTAATACGACCGAATATGACGAAATATGACGACCAAGATAACCTAATGCCATTGATTTTAATCTTTTTAATACTTAATACCTACATCTTTTTTTTATTATTCTGAATCATATATTTCATAATACCTAATATCACCATGTAAACGGACATACATACGTAGAAAGTATATATTATAAAGATTTTTATGTATATAACACATAAAACACAACCCTATAATTATGATGATATGATGATGATAATGATGATGATAAATTGTATCTTTTTTGATTAAATGAATAAAGTTTTTTTTCTTACCCAACTGAAGCGCCATGGTAGGAGAATCTGTCTTCACCAACTCCCTCATTTGCGATCAAAATACGACCGGATGGGTGACGGAATTTACATGAACTAATAACTTGTGGACTAGATACTGAACAAGTCAATGAAACTGTAGGTTTATTTGTTTCAACCTTTGTACTAACAACTGGTTTTACATCTGTTAAAAAAAAAATAATGACGTTAAATATTATTAGGGAAACAAAAATTAAAGGTATCTGTGATAAAAATTAAACAGACAAATTATTTAATATATAAGTTAGAAGAATAAAAAAACCGGACAAGCGCGAGTTAGACTCGTCCACGTCTCGGGCTTTTCCTGAAATTCAGGCTTAGCATAGCCAGAGTCCTTTCTTTTGAACTAGCGACTTTAATATCAAATTTTGTCCCCCTTTTGTGGTTAAATCCTAAAAAGTAATATCCATTACTTTTTAAAAATCCCAAAAAGTAATATCCATTACTTTTTAAGATTTAGCCACAAATGTATAGTTTTCAGATATTTTCATGAACTAGTACTACATATACGAGTAGATTGCTAGGTGCCAAATTTTATAATCTTAGGTCAACCAGAAATACCCTATTAATTTTAAGTCCATATCCATATTATTAACGGCCATATCTTGTTGCTTAGTAAATATAGAAAAATGATTTTTTCATTATCAAAAATCATGAGGCCGTCGATCTGAGTATATGATTTGAATTTTAACTCCATATCTCCAAGCGTTCTTGAGATGGAAGGTCTTAACAGACAGACAGACAACAGAATGATCTTATTAGGGTTCCTGTTTTCCTTAAAAAGTATGGAACCCTAAAAAAATTAATTATGTAAATTTTTAATATTAACAATCTCTTAATGTATGAAGATGAACTTGCTTACCAGCTTCGACCAATGTGACATTGAATGAAGAATTTACAGTTAGAACTCGACCCGGCAAGCCGACACTCATGCTCCAAGCTCCCTCGTGCTTTGATGACGCCCGGTCTATAAAAATTAGACACCTGCCAAATCCATCATAGTAAACTACGCCATCAGGCCCAACAGCTCTACAGTAAACGGCATCTTCTGCACCGATAACTTCAGCTACAGGCCTGTCTCGAATCCAGATCACATTTGGCGATTCATCAGGTCTGGCAGCTTGGGAAAAAATAAGAAAATAATTAAAAAAATAAAGAGAAATAAGACTTTAATGTAAATTAAATAATTTACTAATAATAACATAAATCTGTTAAATATGACGTTTTCAAAGGAATTCAGTACTCAAAAATATTACACTACTACATAAAACGAAACTATTAAGAAATAATGAATAAATTTTATAAAAGCAATAAATTACTTTCTGCCTATCTCAAGAAGTCCATATAGAGAACCAAATTATCGGAAAGAAGAGAAAGCAAAGAAGAGAAGAATATAAAAAAAAATCAGCTTCACGCTGTATACCGCACACAGCAGGTAGCCAGATGGAAGCTAGTGTTAAGACACTTTTTTCCCCACTTTCAGCCCAATTCTGGAGGCATTGCGTGTTGAGTGGCAGAACTCAACGCCGCGGTTTACCTCGACACCAGAGCGAAGAAATGAAAATATAAATTTAAGTAAATATTTCATCTCCTCGAGTGGGGATCGAACCCACAACCAGTCGGTTTTGACAGTCCACTTTGTGCCGCTGCGCCACAACTGCCCCCAGAAGAGTATCAAAATGTACATTATTAACAATATGTTAGTGAATTAGAATTATTTTTAACTTTTATACATTTTTAATAATTCCATTTAAAATACTTACCAGTAACAGTCACAAGAATTGGAGCTCTGTATATAATTCCATTTCCATACTCAATGGTCCAATTGCCACCATCGTTTCCTTGAATTCTTCTCACAATGAAACCACATCTCTCTACATATCGTTCGTCTTTTGCATATTCATTACCATTAGGAGACAAAAGTCGGCAAGTATCAAATGCAACTACAGCATTTTTTAAACGTACATATAAATCATTTCCTTCTTCTACAATCACTGCGCTGGCTGAAGCATTTACAATTTCTGTAACATTAGAGAACACTCCATATATATCTTATCAAAACATAATAAATTTATAATAATAAATTGACATTTTAATAATGTGTTTATCATTTAAGTAGATGTTATCATTAGACGTGACCAGATACGCGTACGCTCAAATCATTGGGCTTAATATATTCACAATCTGGTAATACCTTCTACATGGATTGAAAACTTCAATCTTATTTGATGTTTTTCTGAGAATTTATGACCATCAGATACTAAAGTCCAATTTCCTATGTCTTCATCAGATTGAACAGTAATTGCTATAGAACAGATCTCAGAGCTTTCTATTATTTCAATATTTGATATATTAAGTTTATCCAATTCAACTTGTTCTCCGGAAGGTTTTATTATACTACAATTTTCGTTTCTATAAAATATTTTATCTCCAATCGTAAGTATATGTCTATTTCCAATATTGGAATTAAAATTTTGTTCGTCTGCATACGATATTCCAACTGCTTGAGGCGTAGCTTCAGTAGAGACTCCTGAAAAGAAAGTAATGTTTTTTTAACTTTTTTAAAGTGTTATTCCACACTTAGGAAAGAAAATTACTTATTTAGAAAACGTATAAATATTTGAACATAGCCGGACTTGTCACGTATGGCTTAGTGGTTAGAGCGCCTGGTCGGTTTCAAGGAGGCGCGTGTTCGAGTCCCGCTACGTTCAAATTTTTATACGTTTCCTAAATAAATAAGAAAGTAACGATCTAATGATAGATTAAATTAGTATATCGCAGATTAAATTCATATCCAATCGCACTAATATAATATGCATTAACTATAGGCTAATTTAAAAACTAAGCAACTAATAGATAAAATACGATTTCAAATCGTACATTTATTACTTATTATACACATTTTTTGTAACTCTACAGTAATAAATATACAATAAAACCTTTTATGAGTAATAAAACTTGTTCACTGTCAGCTTCTTCACTAGTAGGTATTCATTTATATATTGATATATTTTCTATTTTATTCTGACTACTGGCGTTATTATTAATTATGATAAGCTCATTTATATCTAAGAGCCATGACATTCCTCACTTCACTTTAACTATAATCTGGTTTATTTAATTCCATTAAGTATTTTTATTATATTAAATTACTATATTATAATTATAGCTATGTCAACATCAATCGATGTCGTTCTTTTATATATATCTTTGATTTTATTATTTAACACTAATAGCCCAAGATCCTAGGGCCGCCAGACCTACGTCATTTTAGCAAAGCTGAAATTTTGAGGACTATTAGACTATTACTAATACATAGTTAAGACAGTATGCGTACTCACTCACGTAAAGGGTCTGGTGACAATAAATATGCATTCTTTATATTGTTTTTAACAACATATTTAAATAAGACCATTTCTACTTTAACGTGGGTGAGTATGTACCTTAAATTGGCGCTACCTCTGAAAGCCACCCTTTCAAGTTAGTAAGTAGGCATACCGCCTTAACTACATATTAGACTTTTAATCCTCAAAATTTTATAAATTTTAAGCGGGCACAGCCACGTGTGAGTCGCTATTACTTTTATAGTTTAACCAAGCAGAGTTTTTAAATCTTAGAATTTAATTTGTATGACATCAATCTTATATCAATTGAGGCCGGTCGTGGCGCAGTGGCACGAGGTGTGACTGCAAAACCGACTGGTTGTGGGTTCGATCCCCACTCGAGGAGATGAAATATTTACTTAAATTTATATTTCCATTTCTTCGCTCTGGTGTCGAGATTAAGCGCGGCATTGGGTTCTGCCACTCAACACGCAATGCCTCCAAAATTCGGCAGAAAGGGGGGAACGGAGTGTCTTAACACTAGGTTCCCTCTCCTTTCCCGTTCCCTACCCTGCTGTGTGCGGGATACAGCGTGAAGCTAATAAAAAAATAAATCAATCTTATATACAATTGAAATTCCTTTTTTATTCTTAAAGTTATTCATAAAAAAAATGTTGTTTCTAAATCTAACCTTGTGGAGGATTTACCGTGAGACTGTACGACTGCGATCGAATAGATCCTGACTCGTACTCGGCGGTCAATGTCCACAACCCTGTATCACTCTCGTCGACGTTAGTAACGTTAGCCCTGCATTGTATAACATCTGTATCAGGCACTTTTATGAATTTATCATCAGAATTATCATCGGGCTTAAATTCGACTCTGCGACCTCCTGGTCCTTCCAGGTAACATTTTGTTACGACATTTGGAAATGTATATATCCCAGTTTCTAGTATATCTCCTATATCTAAAGTGACTACTGTAGGCAAGGACTGTCCATATGCAACACCTGAAAACATAAGTTATAGTTATTTAGTTTATAATTATGATGCTAAATATTAAAGTTGTAATTATAATATAAAAATGATAAAAATTGTTATTTAGTTAGTTTATTTTTACAAAAAGG
Organism: Heliconius erato demophoon; assembly: GCA_018249695.1. Lineage (NCBI taxonomy): Eukaryota > Metazoa > Arthropoda > Insecta > Lepidoptera > Nymphalidae > Heliconius > Heliconius erato. Next base: position 11,219 of record DWQW01005580.1, read on the forward strand.
TAATATATGAATATATATTACGCCACTAGCAAATTTTGGTTTAATAGGAGTAAAGATAACCAGTAAAGTACTGAAAATAGAGAGAAATTAGAAGGTAAACAAATTTTTCCTTCGAATGGGATTCGACTCTACAACCATCGCATTCAATCAAACATATTGTAACAGAACTGCAATAAAGTAATGTCACTTATTCACATTAATTATAGTATATTGAGGCCGGTATATTCTAGGCACAAAGTGTGACTGTAAAACCGACTGGTTGTGGGTTCGATTTCCACTCGAAAAGATAAAATAGTTACTTAAATTTATATTTCCATTTCTTCGCTCTGGTGTCGGCAAAAGCGGCGTTGAGTTCTGCCACTCAACACGCAATGCCTCCAGGATTCGGCAGAAAGTGGGGAACGGAGTGTCTTAACACTAGGTTCCCTCTGCCTACCCTGCTGTGTATGGAATACAGCGTGAAGGTGATTTATTTATTTCTTTTAATTATAGTATAAATATTAAACGTATTTAATAGTGCAGTAACGATCAAGAACAATTTATTGACACATTTTTGTAATAATTTCAAGTTGTTGTTTAGGAATGTGTCTTTCGCAATGCATTCTTTTGTGTTGCCATTAATAAACATCATATTTTGTAAGTGTGACTGTAAACGTGACGGTTGTGGGTTCAATCCTGGCGAGGCGTTGAGTTACGCCAATTAATACGTTATGGCCCAAAAATTCGTGTCTTAGCAGTAGGTGCTCTCTGCGTACCCTGATGTGGGCGGGATACAGCGTGAAGCTGATTTTTTTATTCTATGTTATAAAAATACTGTTATATAGAGTAAAATAATATATAATGACGAATCATATAAATCGTATCGTTATTTTTTTGCGTTTTAAACCGAAGGTAAGTCTTAGAATAAATATTTAACAAATATAAGCATTTTGCTAGGCGGGAATCGAAGCTACAATCATCACCATCACATTATATAAATCAATCAATTATCAAATGCGTTAACATGACGTCAAAGATAAATGTATAATAGAGTTTTCATCGCTTTGTTCCTTACTTAGTAAGAAGTTATAGTTAGTTATTAGGAATATCGTGGCGCCGTGCTTAAGATAAACACAATAAAGGGGGTTCGATTACCGCTCAGTGGAATTTATATATGTAATTTTCATTTTCCTCGGTCTGATAAGACGAAGGGTGGCGTTGGGTTCCGCCGTCCAGCCACAATCAGAATGAGTCAATTCTTAAAACTCTTTAGATTTTATTAGGTAGTTATCTCTATGAAGACATCTTACATGTCCTGGTACGATATCTTGATGTCTTAAGTGGGATGAGATAAAAATCTCATACTGTTTTGAATTTTTATATATTTATAGATGCATCATATTAAATGCTAAAATCAAAGACAAAACAAATTATGATTTTATTGTAAGGAAATATAACAAAGTTAGTTTGGTAGTATAGTTACTGAAATATTTTAGTGATATCTTTATTATAGATAGTTAATCATCCATAATAGAATTAAAAAAATAAATAAAACTCAGCTTCACGCTGTATCCCGCACACAGCAGGGTAGGCAGAGGGAACCTAGTGTTAAGACACTCCGTTCCCCACTTGCCGCCAACTTCTGTAGGTATTGCGTGTTGAGTGGCAGAACTCAACGTCGCACTTTGCCTCGACACCAGAACGAAGAAATGAAAATATAAATGTAAATAAATATGTATTTCATTTCCTCGAGTGGGGATCGAACCCACAACCAGTTGATTTTACAGTCACACTTATGCCCTTGCATCACGACTTGCCTCTAATTAGGCATATTATATATGTATATAATAAATAATAACTAAACTTCTTTTTCCTTATAATATTTAGTAAAATATATCTTCATTTTTACTACAAAAATGACTGCAAATGAAAAAAAATACATAATTATCCACTAGCATGGATTCAAGGGCACCGAACATCAACGATAATTATTCTACACACGAACTCGTTTTACCGGTGGAAAGAGAAAAGGCTTTTACCAACCAAAAAGAAAACAATATTGCAACAGATTACAAAACTTGAAGGCTAAAACCTTAACCTTAAGACGAATGTAAACAACGATCTAGCTATAAAGATTTATATAGAACATTTAACAGCACTTAAAAGACGCTGGAAACACCTTTTCTTAGTAAATCTTCTATTATTATTATTTTACAAAAATATATTATAAAACTTTCTGTAATGAAACACTCACTTACACTATATAATTAAAAAAAACACACACCTGTAAGCAAAATGGCGTACGCGATCAAGCAGAGCGACCGCATGTTGCCGCTTCACACACACAACTGCGCACGCGCAACTCACTGGAAAAATGACCTCGCGCACACAAACTATAAACCCCTTATATCCTTGTAATTAATCAATACCGATCTGTAATATCAAATCCTACTTATCTTATCGCTAATTCATCTATTTCGTTATACGAAAAGCTTCGCTGCTATGGCAGTGTTGCAGTAAAACTATGAAGTTGTTTTGGTTTGTTATAAACACGGAGGCAGTCGTGGCGCCGGGGCACGAGGGTGTGAGTGTAACGCAGCGGTTGTGAGTTCGATGCCTACGTCGGGGAATTCATTATTTTTGAGTAGTATTTTCATTTCCTCGCTCTAGCAAGCACCAAAGCAAAAGCCGGGCGTAGAGTTCCCCCAATCAATACGCAATGCCTCGAAAAAATCGGCGGAAAGTCGAAAACGGAGTGTCTTAACACTAGGCTTAGTGCTCTGTAGCTCTGTACCCTGCTCTATGCTATGCGAGTTGTTGATTTATTTATTTTATAAACACGGTTACCGCAGTAGAATCTTATACGGGTTTGTAAAGGCAACGCTTGATAACGCTCTCGTAATGCAAGCAAATATATTATCTTTCAGATAAAGTAGATTTATCCTTGTTTGTAAAATGACATTTTACATTTCTTTTTAAATAATCTTATTTTTTAAATTGAAATTAGATTGTAATAAGTTTACAGAGATTTTTGATGAATAAAACTAAGAGTATTTATAGAATATTAGTCATTCAAAAATAATTAAATGCAGTTTTGATTTGATGATTTGATTCGTTTTTGCACAATATGAAATGCAAATTAAATAGAAAAATTTGAGCAAAGAAAGTAAACTCCAATTTTTGTGCAAAAAATTGATGCAGATTCTTAGATATATGCAGAAGTTTGAGGCCTTTCGCGACGCAGGGGTACAAGCGTGTGACTGTAAACGAGACAGGATGTGGGTTCAATTTCCACTGAAGAAAAGGAAATATTTAATATTTTCATTCCTTCGCTCACGTCCTCTACTCTAGACGCAGAGCCTCCAGAATTGGGCGGTAAGTGGGGAGCGGAGTGTCTTAGCACTAGGCTCCCTTTGTCTACCCTGCTCGAAGAAAATGAAATATTTAATATTTTCATTCCTTCGCTCACGTCCTCTACTCTAGACGCAGAGCCTCCAGAATTAGACGGTAAGTGGGGAGCGGAGTGTCTTAGCACTAGGCTGCCTTTGTCTACCCTGCTCCATGCAGTATACAGTGTGAAGCAAAAAAAATGGATTTTTAATTTTGTTATTTAATCCACGGTATACTCTAATAACACGACATAGAAAAGATAAGCTACAGTTAAATGACATAAATATCGTGACTGACCGTTTCTATTTACTGTTTGATCACGTTTTGTTATATACGATTACTAAATATAGTTTAATAACTTGCAGTTACATATATTAAACTGCAAGGTGTAGCAAAGCGTGGGTGGCGTGGGCGAAGTGGGCTCTCGGATATAAACCTTCTGAAGTATGTATATACAGAGTATTTTTGTCGACACCACTTTAAATTAAACCACAGTTTCAACTACCCTATAAAAGCCAAAAAATAAAAAAATACAACCAAAAACATTTTTTTTCTCAAAAATAAAAAAAATAAAGAATAAAATTATCGTTATAAAATAAGTTTGTCAAGAAAGACGCACGCAAACATGAAACAGAAACTACCGCATACGCCTCATTGCGAAATCAAGTCGTAGGTATTGGCGGCAAAGTTCAAAGTTGTTTAACCTTTAGTAGTATTCTTGTAATAGTATGTGTTTACGTTATTGGTATTTACAAGTCACAAGAAATACAGGTATGTATAAACATCGTGAAATGAAAAAATACCTACCTCTAAACTGTTGAGTTATTTTAATTTTTTTTTCAGGTATGGGTTTAAAATATTTTATCCTAAATACTGTTCCCCTAAAAGGAACGCTGATGCTTCCACCCTGTATATTCAATTAGAAAATGAGTTGAATTGATGTCTCTTACTAGGATGTATTTCTCAGGTTCAATCAAATCAATAAAAGTAAACGCTAAATATAAATTATAAATACCTTTATATATTAATTCCCATATATTTTATAGGAATGACTTTCTTCTATATATAAAAATGAATTGAAATATATTTTGAAATATAATTATTTGAACTTTTAAATTTACAAATTATTATGGAGAATTCACCTCTTCCTAATATTTTTGTTATACACAGTCACAACTATTAACCAAAAAAAATATTAAGAACTTTGATAAAATAATAATTATAGCTCTAAATAGCTAATATATATATATATATATATATATATATATATATATATATATATATATATATATATATATATATATATATATATTAAAAAATCTTGATTTTTAATACAGTCAAATGTGGTGATTAAAAAACTTCTTAAAAACGTACTTTTTGGAAACTATCCAACAGATGAGGTATTTTTTTTACATTTTCTAAATCAAAAAAAAATATATTTTTTTTTTCATTTAAAAAAAGCCTAAAAATCTTATTATAATAAGTTATACACAAATTTGATCTTGCTCTGCAACATATGCTAGCTCTTATCTATTTACAATGTTCGTGTATAACAATTTCTAATCACACATTATATACAAGATACGTTTCAATTGCTTTGTGATACTTTACAAAGTAAGAAATAAGTTATTTTAAGATACCAAAATTCTTTTATATTTATTAATCAAATAGAAACAAACAAAAATAGTTTTGGTTTCTTAAGTTTTTTAGCTTTTATTTTATTCCATAATTTTAAATGAACAGTTATAAATTATCTATCTTCTTAATATACAAAGTTTAGTTGACAGTGTAAGTAGAATAACTAATTTTATTTTTCTTCAATAAGAATCTTGTTAAGGCGTAACTAGGAAAAGGTTAATTTTATTTTTTAATATTAAATTGCTTGAATAGTATATAAACTCGTAACTTTTTAAATTTTACTAAAACATACTGTATGGCATAAATGTACTTATGTATAAGAATAAGTTTTAAACTTTTGTGAAGTTTCAGCAAAATCTGAATAACTCGATAGTTAGATTTTTGTTTAAACTTTACCTAATATTAAAACTTATTTTTAGATAAATTATTCTAAGCCTACTCAACAGTATCATCTCATATTTTTTTATATTTTTAAGTGTTATTCCACAATTAGGAAAGAAAAATAATTTTTAGAAAACATATAATAATTTGAAAGTAGCAGAATTTGAATCCGCGTCTCTTATAAGTCGTCCAAGCGCTCTGATCAACTAAGCGACACATTTCATCGAGCTACATCGAAATTCTTATACGCTTATTACAACTTTCATTATTATAGCATTTGTAGGTAACACATGCAAGAGAAACCTTAAAAGTTGATAAAAATCATTTTTACGTAATTCTATAGGACTTTGATTGTTCTAATTATGTTTCGATATGATTATGTATACTACAAGACCTCCCAGAGCCAAGCTGGATACTGTAGGGTGACCAATAAAAAGATTTTTTTTTTAATTTTATACTTCGATTGCACCTTATAAAGTATGCATAGACATATTATTCTATTCTCTCTACTGTATTTAATTTTTTTCAACATACGTGTACCTATCATGAAAAAAAAATCAAACTTTTAAAATATGAAATAAAAGAAATAAAACATAAAGGATTCATTGTCTAATTTTTATATGAAATGTTTTATTGTATGATTGAACTGGTCAATTTCGAGGTTTATAATGAAAAATATTACAGTATTTCAAAGAAAATTCCACAATATTACTTCCAAAATAAATAAAAAAATTTAATTAAGTATATTCACAGCATAGATTTATATCTATTATCTCGTATATTTTCTATATATATAAAATAAATAAATAAATCAGCTTCACGCTGTATCCCGCCCACAGCAGGGTAGGCAGAGGGAACCCAGTGTTAAGACACTCCCGTTCCCCACTTTCTGCCGAATTCTGGAGGCATTGCGTGTTGAGTGGCAGAATTCAACGCCGCGCTTAACCTCGACACCAGAGCG
>DWQW01005581.1:0-17565 GCA_018249695.1 Heliconius erato demophoon
TTTCTTGTGTCGTTTGTGTTTTTTCAACTACTGATACTGCTCCATTTCTAATTCGTATTTTATTTAGATACATTTCATTATATCAGACTTGGCGCCGGAATACGAGGAGAGCCAACCCCAAATAAAGAAAAAAGGTACGGAAGAAGAAGAAGAAGAAATTTCATTATATGGTTTTGTTAAATCAGCTTAACGCTGTATCCCGCACAAAGGAGACCCTAGTGTTAAGACACTCTGTCCCACACTTTCCGCCGAATTCTGGAGGCATTGCGTGCTGAGTGGCAGAACTCAACCCTCTGCTTTGCCTCGATACCAGAGCGAAGAAAATGTAAATATAAATTTAAATAAATATTTAATTTCCTTGAGTAGGGATCGAACCCCCAACTAGTCGCGTTTACAGTCACACTTTGTGCCCCTGCGCTTATAATTAGCCTATAAATAAGTAGATAATTTGGTGTGTCATGTAGTTGGAGATGTTTTAAATTGGATATGATCATTAACACCATCCATCAGAATTTTGAAGTCCTCTGCTGGACATAGGCCTCCTCTAATGTGCGCCACTCCATCCAGTCCAGAAACACGCACCTTTAAACCTGGTTTCTTCTTCAGGTCGCTGGCCTGTGTTTTATTACCAAAACGTTGTTGCTATTTAAGGGTCTTTTCTACTAAGAATATGGCCATTTTTGAGTTTAAAAGCTACGTCGATAACTTTTGTTCGTCTATAAATTTCATAGTTTTTGATTCTGATACGTAGAGAAAAAAAAAAACAAGAAATAAAAACTTTCTACATCGCTCGTTGAGCGTTTATGAGGCTGTGGAAAAAATAACGGTGAAGGATCATCTGCGTCATAGGTCATCACTGGCAACACACACTGCTCGAAAATTTTCGACTTCAGTGAACCTCAGTGTTATTGGACGAGAAGATACTTGATAGATTCCTGAATGCTGTCCAACTGAGTTAGATAATACTCTCTCTCAAAGTTGGACTTACCCATTTAAATCACTTGTCCCAGTTAGGTGTTATCGTCAACAACTTACAGAGTTAATTCAATAACGGCAGGTATGGATATGGCATGAACGTTAGACGTAATCTTTGTCTTGTCCGTGTTAATCATAAGACGCGTCCTGCTGAGTACTCGAAGTGACTCCGCCTAGATTACTATATATGCGACTATAAATGCAAAGTTTGTGGCTTCGATTTTCACTCTGGCAAAAAATCTTCTCTGGAATATTTAATATTTCATTCCGAGTGAGAATCGAGATTTCACCGAGTGGAGAGCAACTTTCAATTTGCAAAACTTTCAAATTGAAGATTTCAATAATTGCAAAAAAACTGCTTACGTAATACTTGAACGGCCCCTTAGCACTGCATTTTGGTGACCGCAGTACATATTATGTTGCAACTCCACCCTGCGTATACTAATTACATTTCTTAGTGTGACGCCAATTTTTTTTAAATAATAGAAAAACATAAATATATCCAAATGTTAAGTGTATATATATTCTATAGTATAATATTTGGTATATATTCTACTATGACAAAATCAACTATATTTTTCACAAGCAATATTTTCTGTTTTTCGTTCCTGGTTTACCGTTGGCAATACACGTACTCGTTCAGTGAGATCAATCACAAGAATGACAGCTTTACGTGCTGACCGTAGCACAGGGTACTTGGTACATTTTTATTAAAGTTATAATTTATTTTTTTATTATAAACATTTTAAATATATTTTGTTTTATTAATATTTATTTATATTCAGTAAAATGTTGGCAAGATTTTAAAGACAATCGATACTTCTATACTATCTCCAGGTACTAATATTTTAAGGCTAAGTTTTTTTTAATGAACGCATTAATTTCAGGAACTATTACTTCGACTTGAGAAATGATGTTTGTTAAGCCATCTATAGAGGAAAGCTATTACTTGATGTTCATTGTTTTGATGTAACGTGCTTAGAATCATACATAATTATTAGTTATTTTGTGGGGGAACGGAGTGTCTTAACACTAGGTTCCCTCTGCCTACCCTGCTGTGTCCCGGTTACAGCGGGAAGCTGATAATGAATAATTTGATCAAACAGACAAAGTCGTAAGTATAATCTAGTATCAAATATAAGTGCTCACTCAGCCTCTTTAACAAAATACATTTACGATGAACTGACAATCAATCTGTATAATCTTATCATTTTGATGACAGTTAAACGCTAACCAACTCTGATGGAGGAAGGTTGACTATTTATTAAATCCCAATACAATAGTAACATTTCCTTTTCTAACAATGTAACCTAAGACCACAGAAATGTGTAAGAGCATAGCGTTTGTCAAAACCAGGCGTCCATTCTGTTCACAGTTGAAGTATTCTCGTATTTGAAATATATGGATATTCTCTTAGTATTAACATATATACATAAATGGCACTTGTCTAAAATAGTACGTCGATCTTCGTCGTAATTCGTTCGTCGAACTAAAGGTTTAATAGAAAAATTCATACTTACAACCCGCCCTCAGCTTAACCCGCTTGAACCGCATTTACTTTTTCAGTAATTTGAATAGCTTTCGTGGTCTAATAATATCTAATTATCATTTTAAGGAAATATTGAATGTAAAATTTCAATCAATAAAAAAAAACAATTATTTTGTGGTAATTTCGTCGTACAAAATATTTTATATTGATATATAACTTTTATATATTAATATAACTTTTTAATTTCTGAACTGATTTAAATAAAACAAATATTAACTTCTCTCATATTAAATCCCTTAACAAAGGGAAGTTTGCCAAAATACAGAAATGTTGTACTAAGCAGTTTCTGAGATCAGCGTACACAAACGCACAGACAAACCGATAAATAAATAAAATAAATAAATAAATCAGCTTCACGCTGTATCCCGCACACAGCAGGGTAGGCAGAGGGAACCTAGTGTTAAGACACTAGATTCCCCACTTTCTGCCGAATTCTGGAAGCATTGCGTGTTGAGTGGCAGAACTTAACGCCGCGCTTAACCTCGACACCAGAACGAAGAAATGGAAATATAAATTTAAGTAAATATTTCATCTCCTCGAGTGGGGATCGAACCCACAACCAGTCGGTTTTACAATTACACCTCGTGCCGCTGCGCCACGACCGGCCTCGATAAATAAATGTTTTTTAAAATCATTGCTTTTTTTTCGCCTAATTTTATTATATATTTAATGCACATACATATGTAGATAAAATAGATAGATATTACAAAAAAAAATAATATCACTTTAATCCAAATATAGCCTGTTTCTGTGCCTCTTAGTATATCGAGATAATATATAAATGGCATTGTATATAAATCCACCATTGTGCATCACAGATAATTTCTTCCTAGATAAATGGACGATCCAATACAAAAATATTTTTTCCCATTCCAACCAGTAAATAGTTCTGGAGATTAGCGCAATCATTCAAACGACCATTATAACATAAGTATAAATATATTAATAATACTATATACACAAAAATTGAATTGAAATCATTTTCTTAGTAACAAAAATACTTCAATACTTATTTAGAAAACGTATAAAAATTTGAACGTAGCGGGACTCGAACCCGCGCCTCCTGGACGTTCAAATTTTTATACGTTTTCTAAATAAATATTTTCTTTCCTACGTTTAGAAAAACACTTTAAAAATATTAAAATAAAATTTACTTTAGTTTACAACGTAAGCGTATCAAAATAGCATTAAAATTTTATTGCAACACATATACATTATTAATACATAGAAATATTCACTTTAACATGTAGACTGTACAGGTTTCCAATAAAGATCGGGTTTTATTATATTTTTTTTTTACTCGAATACGCCGAAACAAAGGCGAATATGTTTAACAATTTATGAATGCGTCACATTTATACGTGCAATATAATGGTTGGAGCTTCTTTTGTGAAGATTTTAATATGGTGGTGATATATATATGATTTTTTTAGTTACTTATTGTATCTTGCATATAGCAGTGGAAGTGAGGAAACTTAGTGATAAGTTTCTCCGTTTAATTCCACTATATTTTTGCGACAATATGCAAAAAATAATAATTTTGTCAATCAAAACAATACAAATCTGAGAAGTGAATGAACTTGCAAAACGTGTAGACATTTATGTGCTCCCATTTCTATTAATTATAGCAATTTTCTATACAATATTAACGTTATATATAGATAATATTAAAGTTAGGTTGCAATATTGCTATAAACAAATATATCTATTAACTAGCGACCCGCTCGTGGCTTCGTCCTCTTAAAGTACATAATTATTAATTTACTAATCAACATTACTTTCGTTTTCTACTAATAATATAATTTTAAAAATCAATATCTTCAATATATTGGAAAGTAAAATTTCTGCCAAATCAATAAAATAGTTATTTAAAGCAATTTCATCGAACATTCTTTAGAAAGCTTGCCATAATATAATAGTGAAAACTGCAATTAAACGGGGCAAGACTTTCTGAGATTATCGCGAACAAACGCACAAAGTAAAAAAAAATAAATCATTGTTTTTTATTCTATTACATTATTAAATGCCACCAAGAATATTTTTTTCCCATGTATATTTGCTATATGTGTATGTACAGACACCGATTCGTTACGATTTATTAATATAAGTATAGATTTAAACGAATTACAAGAGTGTATATACTTATACAACTTACTCATACACCAAGTGTGACTTTAAACGCGACTGGTTGTGAGTTCGATCCTAAAGAAAACGAAGTATTTATTTAAATGTATATTACCATTTCTTCGCTCTGTTATCCATTTAGCAAATATTATCTCAGAAATGGACGAAAAGCGGAGAACGGAGCCTATGACATTAGGTTTTCTCTATCTTGATATATGCAGGATTAAGCGTGAAATTGACTAAACTGTTACTGAAAAAAATACTAAACTAAATTTAAAAAATACGATAATATGAGCTGCATATTTTTGTCGCTATTTGTTTTATAAATAAATTTATATAGTAAGTATATATTTAACCGCATGTCATTATGACAAACTTTGTGGAACGGCCCTTTCGCACTTTCGCATCGAGCGATAAAAGTTTTAGGCGACGCATATTCTTGCGGATTTTAATTATTCAGATACATTCAGCAAAGATTTGAATGGAAACGCTGTATTATTTTTTTTCTTTGCATTATTATATTTTTATTTATTTATTTAAATTATATCAAATGAAAGGAGGCCGTCGTAGCGCAGCTGCACAGCGTCTGACTGTAAATGCGACGGTTGTGGGTTCTTTTGCCACTGGAAGAAATGAATTATTCTTATTTCGTCGATCTGATAACAAGGCAAAAATGTTGTCAAGTAATATATAATATTACTTTGTATTGTTCCACCCACAACACCATAATCTTAAGGAAACGTTAAGATTATGGTGTTGTGGGTGGAACAAAATTTATAATGTATTTGGGTTATCGGCAATCTGTATAATTCGGGTATTCTTTACAATACCCCGGCAATGTATTAAATACTGGGGGCGTAGAGGCAATATATGAAATATTACGAATATTTTTGTCCATTACGTACTTTACCTAGGTTTCATTACCTAAATTTCCTAATGATTGTACGGAGTAGCTGCAGTTCCACCGGCAATGTCGAAAGTAAATAGATCTCGGCCTATATTTCTATATTCGTGCTACAGATATAACGGTTGTCTTAGAGTCTAAACGCCACAGGTTGTGGCTTTGTTTACCACTCCAGGAAATGAAATCTATGTTAATAATAAAATTGAAACGGATCGGTGTCCATACATGTCTATACATGGTGTCGGTACATGGAAGATATATAAGAAAAATGTTATGGGGACCTTTTTTATGTAACAAAACCTAAGACAATGATTCTAAAAATTTTTGTTTATTTATCTGTGCATTTGTTAACCCTAATCTCAGAAACGGCTAAACCGATTTAAATGCAGTTTTCAGTATTTTATTTTGGCAAACTTCCTTTAACATTGAGTGTTAAATATGTCAATACAAAGATTTGCATGCGACAATATTGCTACAACATAAGTATTTTATTGAATTGGCTAAAACTTTAGCTATCAATGTATGGATACTGTCTTTAAAATGATTATGTTATTATATATCGTCGGTAATTGAGATGATAATATAAAAAAAATGAAGGAGAAGCGGGCGAAGCCATGTAGGGGTCAATAGTAAATAAATAAAGTTTAAATTTATATAATCCAATAATGACAGAAACAAATAAATTAGTTACATTCTATTTAATTTGATTTCAGCTTCCATATAAATAAAATGTATTTGTGTAGATAATGTAAATATATAATTTAACATTAGTTACGTATGTAAATAATTTGTGCTAGTTACTCCCATTGAGTATATTGGTATTTAAATTATTAGCTACTTTATTAGTAAATAGGCGCGGCTTCACCCGCTTGAACTATACGGATAGGTATTTATATAATATTATTTAAGCGTATTTAGGGTAATTTGGTTAAATATTTTAGTATGATCTGCCTGTGATTTCAAAATAATTGTGTTTTTCCAAGTGTATAATTGAAAATTGGTTATTTTGAACTCACAGGCAGTTATTTGCACAATACCAAAACACAAACAAACAATTTAAAGATTTTCGTTAAACAGCCATCTTTCTGTTTATCCGTACTAATATCTCCAGAAGAGCTGAACCAATTTTTAAAGGACTAGGAAGGGTAGATATTTTTTTTTTTCCCGGAATTCCCATAGGATCGGGTTTTACGCGGAGATAACCGTGTCTGACGAGCGCGTGTAACTACCGTCTATCTAGGAAGATGTGAAATAACTAAGATTTTTTCTTTGAAATATTACAATTTTTGCGAGCAAAATTAAATTTATTCCCAAAAGATATAATTATCATTTATATGTTTCTGTACATATAAACGGATAGCCACTTCAATTCTATGTAAGATATATAGATGTAGGTGTAGATAACGAATAATATTGCATATTAATGCAACCTATGTACCTACGTAGCTACCTATTTATGTAAAAAACTAGCGGCCCACTCGCGGCTTCGCCCGCATACCACCTATAATGGTTTTATTATGTATTTGCCAACAGATTCATACATTCAATCATGTCAAATTACAACTTTTTTTCGTAATTCTGAAAAGTGCAAGCACCATGTGTCTGCTTCATGTCATCGGCGGCAAAGGCGCCCTGTGCGACTCGAACCTAGGCTAGCGGCCGTAAACAGAGCTTTGAATTACTTTAATTTTATATTTTCTCGAAAAGTATAGATCTAAACTAAATACTATAAAAGCTTTTAATGATAGAATATATTTTGCTCAAATTTTTCAGTATCAATTTCAACGGTGAAACATCACCTTGCAAGTTTCAATTATTTTTTGTCATAAAATGCCTTATTGTGACTTATTTATAGACATACAGATATATGTCGCGGACTTTCTTTAGACCTAATAAAATTGAAAAAAAAAAATGTTATATAGTACTCCTGAGGAGTATAACTTTCGAACAAAACAAAAAAAATAAATTGTACTACATTTATAAATTTGTTATTATTTTTTTCTATGGAATATCTATAATAATAATAAAATAATTAATAAACTTTTACTTAATTTATATTGTGGCATTGTAAGTTTTCACTACTTGCCAAATTCTATAACCGTAAGTTTACAAGACGTACCCTTCAGGTTTTGATTACGCGGCGAATTTTATTTATGCATAAAGGTTCATATTTTTGATTGCGTAGACGCTTGATTTTTCTGTGCTTTATGATACTATAGACTTAAATATTTAATAATATGTTTCAGTTTAATAGCTCCATGCGTTTTGGAGATCAATTGTCTAGATAGACAGAGACACGAACAACAAAATGATCCTATAAGGCTTCTGTTTTACCCTTTGCGGTAAGGAACCCTAAAAATCAAATCGACTTCAAACTTACGTAAGGTATTCAGACATTTGGATACATGTCCCCACTCAAATGGATATGAAGGGATATACTTCAAAAACTACTGAACCAATTTTGTTAGAATTTGCACTGTTCCTAAGTTAACTCATTTAAATAAAAAAAGAAAAAAGATTACGTAGATACCATATTCAGTTTCCAAATAAAATGTACCTACCATACACACACTTACCAATTTGAGCACACCTGCTTGTAAGTCAATAAAATATTATGACAAAAAATAATAACTTTATATCTTTTTCCCAATCTCAAAAATCTATATCGATGCCATTTCTGGAAGTCATACTCTTAGTTGAAAACAATTTCAGCGCTTACATACTTCTAGACACCACATGGTCTTTGTAAATGGAGACGGTACATATTTTATCTAAGTAAATTGTTTTTGAACAACTGTATTTTGTTTCAATTGAAACGGCGACGCGCAATTAGAGCCTGAATTAATATAACGTTCATTAAAGATACATTTTAAAAAGTATATGTAAATAAATATACTACAATGGGTGACTTCTTTTGTTTAAGTCATTATCAAATATTTAATATTTTTACAGTTTCACGCTTTTTCCCGCTTTTACCCTTAAAATAAGATAGGAGGAGAAAACTGATTGTCAAAACACTTCATTCTCCTGTTTTCTTCTTAAATTCGAGCCGTTTCGTGTCGGCACCCAACGCCATTTTACAGCATAGGAGTTATTTGTAAACCTTTAAAAAAATCACCTTCACGCTGTATCCCGCGCACAACAGGGTAGGCAGAGGGTACCTAGTGTTAAGACACTCCGTTCCCCACTTTATTTTTTTAAAATTTACGTTAAAGGGTTAACCTAAATAAACCCTTACGTTGACAGGTCATATTCTGGATAATTTTGATTTATTCATGACTGTGTCAATACTCAATAGTCCATGGTATACATCATTAAACACGCTCGAGTTAAGCTTGCGGTTGTAAAACCATTTGCGGTATTAGATTATTAATGGATTTATTAGAATTGTGAGTGACAATTTTATATTTAATTTTAATTAAATTAGTTTCACGCTGTATCCTGCATACAGCAGTGTAGGCGGAGGGAACCTAGTGTTAAGACACTCCGTTCACCACTTTTCGCCGGGTTCACTTCCTCGAATGGGGATCAAATCCACAACCAGTCGATTGTACAGTCACAGTTTGTGCCCCTGCG
The DNA here is from genome assembly GCA_018249695.1 of Heliconius erato demophoon. Lineage (NCBI taxonomy): Eukaryota > Metazoa > Arthropoda > Insecta > Lepidoptera > Nymphalidae > Heliconius > Heliconius erato. The sequence goes on from DWQW01005581.1 coordinate 9,129, forward strand.
CCACGACTGGCCTCTATGAAACTGATATGTAATATAAGGATACATAAGAAAAATAAAGAAGTATATAAAGAAAATAAAAGCAAGATATTTAACATTTTTAAAGTGTTGTTATTCCACACTTACGAAAGAAAAATACTTATTTAGAAAACATATAAAAATTTTATTTTCTAAATAAGTATAATAGCAAGGTTAATGAAACATTGCCATGAAAAATCAGTATATTTCCTGGTTTTAAACTCGTAAAGAATTCAATGTTCATACCAAAGCACTCCATTTAAACTTTTATATCAACCGAAGCAGCAAAATTTAGATTCGGCATATTGTATATGAGCAAAATACAGTTATGCTATTTAAATAATACTCTTTTATTAATAGCATATTAGTTCTTGTATTGAATAAATAGAGAATAAGTAGAGAAAAAATATTATTTTTTACATTTGTCTTCTTAAAGTACAGACAATATTTGGAAACTGTCATTAGTTCTATCAAAATCAAACCAGGCTTTAAGATTTAGATAAAATGCAAAGATTTAAGAAAGTAAAATAATTGGAAAAAGAGAATGGGAAAAACAACTCAATTGTTACTTCAATCAATTTTATTTTTGACAACGTTCAATACTAATAGCTTTATCACGAAAATTACATTCATAGTAAAATTCAATTTACGTGAATCCTAAAAATACCAAATAAAATCCCCGAATAGGCTACTGCCGAAGTTCTAAAATCGGGTATGTAGTTGACTCACACGACAAACTTTTACTTTATTTCAGTGTTACAAAGCAGAATTTACTAGCATCACGTACACTTAGATACATCTTGAATCTAAAATCTTTGAATCAAAGTAGGAGAAATAGAAACGAAAATGCACTTTTCTAGTTTGTTGATTATTTTTCACGGTTGTAAGAGATTGTGAGATTGGCCTGGTCCTGAGTTCGATTTCTGCTTTAATACATACGAAAGTATTATAATAAGGATGTCATGGTGCAGCAGTGCAGTTTCTCACTGTAAACGCTACGGCTATGGGTTCGAGTCCCACTCAGTGGAAGCATATATTTCCGTTTTCGCTACGACAAGAAGATCTTCGTCTTTCACAGCGTTAAATGTCTCCATTCAACTTAGAATGTCTCTTGTGTGGGGGGCGAAAAGTTAACATATTTCTTACACAAGATCCCGTATTGAACATATACGGTATACGGGAAAAAATTAAGTATATAATATGTAGGTACATTTAGCGATACAATGTTTATAATTTCACTATAGGAATAACTTTAACAACTATAATCTGGTATAAATAACCAAACGGCTCCAGTTTTGGATCGATATCGTTAAACGGTCTAGTAACCCAAGAACAGTTAGAAATCTGTACAATATCGTTAACAGATTTAGCCACAAAGTTACGAATGTACTACAAGATGGGTCTCCAGGGTAACATGACAGCCGTTACTTGTAAACATCCGTAGTGTGTCACAACCAGATGTAATAAAAATTGGAAAAATGGCTAGAATGTATAGAAAAATCTAATAATGATTATAATATTAAAATAATCGTCGCCTGCAACTTCTTTTGCGTGGATTTTAAGAAGAAAAGTGAAAAAATCCTCTTTCCTACACACTGCCTAACCTATCTTCATGTCAAATTAAAATAAAAAAAGAGGCTGACGGATCCTGAGAACCTAGTGTTAAGACACTCTTTTCACAATAAGACACTTCCATTTGATAAATCGGCGGATATTATTAGCGAATTTAAAAAAATATTAGCTCAATTCATGCCGCGCTTTAGATCAACGTCGCGCGACGGAGAGAAAAAAGAAAATATCTCTCTCGCGATTACAGTGACACGCACGCACGATGACCTCAATTTTGATATTTCTTATAAGAAGATCCCTTACTTTAATACATAAAACTTTAATTTAAATGAAACCAGTGTTGAATTTCGTCTTTAGTACGCTATACACTTACATATACTATAATAAAACTTTAGTACTTCAGTGCTTCTGATATCATAAGAAAAATCTGGATTGTCTACAGAGTGTGCGATCCGTATAAACTAATACCAACAGATACTCGAGTCCACTCAATAGTGAAGTAAAATCTACAGCTTTGAGACTGTCCAGTGAGAAAACGTTAGGAACGTTTTCACACATACAGCTTGTGAGTCTTGGTAAGCAATAGTTGCTGTGGTTTTTTTTAACGTTTTAAGTGTGAATGTTGTTATTTGTGTTATTGGACTAATTGTGACATTGAGAAGAAATTAAAGAAGCCAAAAGAAGGTCAAATACGAGGTTTTCTAAAACAATTTTACGCAATTGAAGTCTTTTTTTCTATGATATACCTATAAATTTTAAATTTTTGTTTTATTTGTAGTATTAATTCTCACTTCTTGTAAAATATTACAAGCCTAAATCAACAGGATGTAGTACCCTAAAAAAATGCTGCCTAAAATGCTGTTATATGAAATACACGTCATAAACATTATACAGTTTTTTAGGTTTCCATACTTTTTCAAAGCAAAAAAACGGAACCCTTATGGGATCTTTTGGTCTGTCTGTCAAGAACGCATGGAGAATAGATAATATCTATTAAATAAAAGGAATAACATGAAAATGGAAAATAATACAGATATTCAAACTCGTTCAGCTTGCACATGCCCGAAAACCTAGATCCCAACTGACAATCCAACGGACAATCCTTAAATTGATATAGAATCCTGAAAGGATAAGTGAGACTCGCGCTTGACCGAATTAAGTAATCTGTAACTTACCGTGGAAAAACCAGTAATTACAAAAATAAAAACTAATCAGTCTAATAGTATACCACAAAAAATTCCAGAAAAATACCTTCACAAGTATCATGTAAAGCTACTTTGAAATAGTACTAAATATATCATTACAAGGAATGCAAACATATTTATATTAATAACTGAAACACGTCGTCTGTCTGTCGTGTACGTGTTCCATTGTTAAACTTTGTTCTGTATTGATTTTGAAACAAAGCTAAGATGTTACATGTTACAACTATTCTCAACAAAATCTTACTCTAAGCACGTACTTGGACTAAGAAGTGTCTTGGAAAGGGCAGTTAAAGATATTGAAAACATTAAATAATTCTAAAATAGCATTAAATTGATTAAACAAATTATTAAATATTTTTAGTATAAAAGTATTATTTTGTAGAGATTATTCCTTGTAATAAAATTAGTCCTGCATTAGATGATGTGTATTTTATTTTATGAAAAGTGATAAAAGAAGCGATACCCATTTTTTACTCAACTAGTGTATTTTGAGGCCAGTGGCGCAGTGGCACAAAGTGTGACTGTAAAACCGACTGGTTGTTGGTTAGATCCCCACTCGAAGAGTTGAAATAATTACTTACATTTATATTTCCATTTCTTCGCTCTGGTGTCAAGGCAAAGCGCGGCGTTGAGTTTCGCCACCCGCACACAGCAGGGTAGGCAGAGGGAACCTAGTGTTAAGACACTCCGTTCCCCACTTTCCACCGAATTCTGGAGGCATTGCGTGTTGATAAAATATATAATAGTATTTATGATATGTGATACAAAACAAAGGTATAATAATATTTAACATAATTCATAAGACGACCTAATTTAACAAATTCTTTAGACAGGATAGTTACTTTGAAGTTTATATCAAAAAAAATCTGAAACATATTTCCAATTCTCAAGATAAATCATTAGTTTCTTTTTATATATAAATATGTTGAAGTTCTACAGTTTTAGATAAAAGAATTAACTATAATAATTTCTGTAAAATTTTACGGCTGTGGTAGTTCAGCGAAACAGCGTGTGACTGTACACTCCTGTCTTCCTCCTTTCTTAAAGGAATTAAATATTTGCATTCTCTCCGTCTGGTAACTACACAAAGAACGGCGTTAAGTTCCGCCACTCAATACGTAACACCTCAAAAATTAGGCGGTGTATGGGAACGGAACGTCGTTCTCTCTGCGTACTTTGCTAAATATGGGATACCTACAGCGTGAAGATACAAAAATCGGACAAGCGCGAGTCGGGCTCGCCCACCGATGGTTCCTTACAATATTTGAAGGTCTCAAGCTTTTTCTGAAATTCAGGCTTAGCTTAACCAGAGCCCTTTCATCTGATTCCTCATTTGAACTTGGGGCTTTAATACCAAATTTTACCCCCTTGCTCCTTGCCCCCTGACAGTGAAATTTTGAATAAGGAAAAAAAGGCTATAAGGCTTATAAGGCTACGTAACGCGAGCGTAAGCGCGGGTTTGAATCCCGCTATGTTTAAATATTTATATATTTCTTTTATTCTTAAGGAAGTTTACGTAAGAACATTAAATATTTATCATCCCTTTATAAGGGATGATATATATTTAATTTAATTTAAAATATAATAATTATTATATAATTATTATATTTTTCAAATTCTTCTTAAGTAATATTGCACTATGGTAAACATTCAAAGAATTCGCAAGTAGTAGGAAGTTACTAATAATATTAAACCTCTCAACGCTACAATATATCCAACGTATCGATCGTTCAGGCCTGGAAATCCCTACGGTTTAACCGGTCACTTACATAATATAATATGGTACAGCCCGAACTACTCCTTAGACAACACTACCCACTATTGATTGACGTTTTTGTCGAATTATGTTCAAACAACATTTTGAGAGAAAATTTAAGAGCTCTTAAAAACTGATAAAGTTCCCCAAATTATTTTTAGACAAAATAAATATATTTTCAATTGATTTGAACGTAGTAATATCCTAATATGGACTTGTAAAGTTATAATTGTACTACTTTTTGTTTTTTTTTCAGTTTCACGCTGTACTCCGCATGTAGCAGGGTAGGCAGAAGAAACCTAGTGCTAAGGCAACGTTCTCCAACTTCCGCCGAATTTTGGAGGCATTGCAAATGAAAATAATAATAAATAATTCATTCCCCCAAGAGGGGAACGAACCCACATCCTTTGCGTTACAATCACATGCTTGTGACTGTAACGCAAAGATGGCTTCACTTTTAAAATAATTCTAATATAAGAACAAACAATTATATTTGCATTCTGTTTACGAGCACTTAGAATGTGTCATATACAACTATTAATTATTTCTTAAAAATTACTGAAAGCCTATCTCTCTTCCTGAAAATCGATCATGGGAATGACACTGCATATAAAACTAGGATTTGATTAAACTTTAACCCAGAAATAGTAGGAGTTACTATAGCGTCATAATGATTATCCTTATGTACATAGGTTATTGATTTGGAACCGGCGGCTGTGTTTAATGGACATATCTATTAATGGTATGTGGCAAAATCTTAATATTTTGTTAGATAATTGTAGTATGTAGTTAGCTATTAATTTTATAGCAGTCTTCAGGTTCAACTCCCAGGGAAAGCAAGGTAAGGAAAATTATTTTATTTTCAATCTCTTTTTCTTCTGGCAAGACAAAGTCGGCCGTTGAATTTCGGCATTCCAAACGAATACTACCCAAATCAAAAATATAAATGTAACTTAAATTAAGTAACTTTTATCTATACATATAAATGAAATTAAAAATATCTGTCTGTGATTTCAAAATAACCGGACTTTTTCAAGCCAAGTGTTTGTCCTAGCTAATCTTCGGGATAGCTGAATAGATTTTTGATCTGAATCTCTGAATAGATTTTGATGTTGCTTAGGCTACTTTTAATCCAGTAATTCCTGTGAAGTCGAAATATATACAGCAGAAACCGCGTTTGCGCTACGGGCGTACTAATCGCCTACCTAGATTTTTCAACTTAGATCCAAAATAACTAAACATTTGTCTAATATGATTTTTTTTGCGAGCAAAATCAAACAAAATATGAAAAGAATTAAATTTCGATATATAAAGCGTATAGCAATGTAAATAACCATATATTAAAATAATTTACAAATTTAGCTTTAATACACTTTAATGGATTACATAGAATTAATATGTGTATAAAAGAAAAAAAAACGATATTAGGTACTAGTTTCTCTATATCAATACTTTTGACCGTGCATTAGCCTAAATCAGGGTCAGAGGTATTCACTATGACTTCTTGTACTGAAAATATGTGAAGATATTCCTTTATAGTTTCTGATTATATTTCATGTAGGATTGCTTGTATCCTAATAATGTAAAAATAATTGAAATATATATTTTCTACATTTTTTAAATAATAATACCTGATTTTTATAAATATAAAACCGTTTAAATGCGAATCGGACCCGCCCATAGAGGCTTCCGTACCAATTTTAGGATTGTAGGTTAATGAAAGTACAACTTATAAAAGTTGTTAACTAGCTCAAGTTGCCGATATATATACTCATTTTGTATGAAACTAATTACAAATATGACTTTGTAATATTTTTAGGATTCCGTACCTCTTAAGGGAAAAAGGAACCCTTATAACATCACTTCTTTGTCCGTCCGTCCATCCGTCTGTCTGCCTGTCTGTCTATCAAGAGCCTTTATCTCAGGAACGTTTGGAAATATCGAGTTGAAATTTAAACCACATATCTACGTCACTAAATTACCTGAAAAAAATGTATTTCTACATTTGCGAATCAAAATTAATAGAGTAGGTACATCCGGTTGATCTAGAAATACGAACATTTGACAGCCAGCATCTACAGGTAGTGTTAGTTCAGGAAAAATTCTCAAAAAGCATCCAGAGAAAAAGACATACTTTTTCTCCAAAAATATGGGTAACAAAGTTATATGATAATTGGTTCAACGTTTGGCGTGAAAACGTAACAAACAAACTTACATTTACATTTATAATATTAGTATTTTCATCGAATCCAATAACATACATAGTATTATGTATAAATTAATTTAAGCAAATCAGGCGTCAAAAAGGTACAAAAAAAGATTGATTGATTACGTGATTTTTACTTACGTTTTAATTATATTATTATACTTAAATAAAAACATTAGCAAAACAACACACATTTTTTTGAAACAAAACATCAATTACACCAATCTGCTACAGAAACTTTACTAAAATTTTAATAAAATATCAATAAAAGTAGACAATATATCTATTTGGTATTGAAAGTAGCGGAATTTTTAAACAATCCAAACTTCAAGTTTTGCAGGACACATAGAAGACATTAATTTTGTTTATATGAAATATATACTGGAAGCATACCTTAAGTTAAGGCTCTGTTCTAAAAATATAATAGTTTCTTCTCTTTTTATAGCGTCATAAAAAGTTTATAGAATTGTATTCTTGTTTTTATTTGTCTACTTGTTACTTGATGGCTATGAAGAAGAAATATTTTTATTTTGTTTATTTACGCGTACAGGGTATATACTTGTACAGGGTAGATACAGAGGCCGAGAAGTAATATTAAATCACTTCAATCACACAAAGAAAGAGGAGAGATAATAAATACAAATTACTTATTAACATTTTTTTAGTCGAGGCCAGTCGTGGCGCAGCGGCACGAGGTGTGATTGTAAAATTGACTGGTTGTGGGTTCGATCCCCACTCGAGGAGATGAAATATTTACTTAAATTTATATTTCCATTTCTTCGCCCTGGTCGAGGTTAAGCGCGGCGTTGAGTTCTGCCACTCAACACGCAATGCCTCCAGAATTTAGCAGAAAGTGGGGAATAGAGTGTCTTAACACTAGGTTTCCTCTGCCTACCCTTCTGTGTGCGGGATACAGCGTGAAGCTGATTTATTTTTATTAACTTTTTTTTATTTCTAGTCCTTATGATGTTATTTGAGGAGAATAATGGGAAGAGTAGGGCATAGTATTATTCTTACAAGAATAACTAGTAAGTTCTTAATACTCCAAAGTCGGTAAATTCAACATTAAGTTGAAAAGAAAAATCGCTCACTTTATGATAACTTTACTTTTAAGGCAAAGATTAACTTTTAACAGAAAAATGCTCTTGCATAAGTTTGTGTAAATAAGTACAAAATATATCTTTCATTTCTACTCTTCGAATATTTTTACGGAAAAATATGAATGCATCTGTACGAAAAAAACTAATCCCAAAATATGGAAGTTTTACGCGTTCCACAAACATACTGTACAACTAGTAGAGTTTTATTATTTCTACTAGCGACCCGCTCGCGGCTTCGCCCGCTTATACCACAGAATTATTTACTTAACACACTGAAATATGTTCGTGTTTTGATATACCTATTATGTATGTTTGCAGCGCAATGAAGATTTCTTATGAGAAAGTTATTAAAACTTTAGGTCGCATTTTTGTATCTCCTATAAGAATCTTCAATTGAATGTTTAAATAAAAACATAACTTATCGATACTTACAATAAAATCCTAACTCATCAGTGTCTGCACATAGAAGATATTACAATTAACAATGTAATAAAACTTGGTCAGTTGGTCTGTTTGTCTGTGCGTTTCTTCACGATAATCTCAGAAACTGCTTAACCGATTTAAATACTTTTTTTGTTTGTATTTT
>DWQW01005582.1:0-17564 GCA_018249695.1 Heliconius erato demophoon
TTTTGCGCCTGACTGTATTCTCTTACATAAAGTCCTGCACTCTTAATGGTTGCCTGTAAGAGATCACTTGTAGTGATAAGGCCGCCATTGCACATGCTAATTTAAGTACCTACATATGTACCTACATGTCCCTTTCTTTTATGTAAATTGTGTATTTTTTTTTTTCATGTGCAATAAAGTATTATTATTATTATTATTATTATTATGATTACTCTTGTTTCCAAAAGTACTGAACCAATTTACTTAAAACTTTCACTCAGCAGAACATTTACAGTTTGTTTAAAAAAAATCTGTTCATTAAAAAAGTTATCGTTTGAATGAAGTCAAGGCATGAATTTGCCTGCAAATATATCGTAATCTTGAATAAGTTACATTGGAAATTTAAAATCCAAATTCATCATCAATTCATCATCATTATACGACAGCATTAGACGACCTATCTTTATATATAAAAATAAATGTTTGTCCGTATGTTTTTTTATACAATTGTAAACTATGCATTTGATCATGTAATGACGATTAGCAAAGCTGTTCTGCCTGAGCCTACAAAAGTTTCTGAGTTGGTACGACAAATTTCTCTCCTTAGAAAATTAATGACGTTTCTAACATTCGCACGTTCAACCTTCCAAACTCAGATTAAAAAATTAATGTTGATATTTTATTTTTTATTGAGACCGTCACCGACATCGACAGTGTGGAGTTCTCTCTATACGCAGGATACAGTTGAAAGTATTATAATAAAAAAATAAGATAATACATAAATTTTACAAATATTATTTAAAAAGTAATCATACCCTAAGACCTCCACTATAATTTTTTAATATGCCTCTTTGATAAATAGGCAAAAATAATAAAAAAATATTAAATAATGCAAATTATTTAACACGCTTATTATCGACAGTACCTTTACCCCTAATAAGGCTTCTTAATGCGGTATAAGGACGCATATTAAGATTTCCCTCGACACACCCCTCTCTACTTTGGACTTCCACGTGAACGTATAGTTAAAGGATTTATTAATATTGAAGTATCCTTAGATAATAAATATATTGTGGGAAACTAACAAGTTTTAACAAAAAGGTTTATTTTGTTTTTTGATTTTTTTAAAAAAACTTTTTTTTTCTACAAAAACAAACAAAATAAATATATTTATGCCAATTTACAATTAGACCTAGATAGGTCTAATTGTAAATTGGCATAAATATATATTGGCATATATATAAGTAGATACTTATCTCGGTAGCTTTTGAGGGAACCTGGGATCCTAACGTTAAGTCGCTCCATACCCCCCTTTCCGCCTAATTCCCGAGGCATTGCGTGTTGAGAAGTGGAACGCAATGCCGAGTCTGCCTCGTATCACAACCGTCACGTTTAGAGTGGCACTACTACTGCGTCATAACGGCTTCATATATTTTATATGTTATATTTAGAATTCTCTATATCCAAAAAGTAGTTTTTATATATTAAACACCGAACCTAAAACCAACAGTGCAGCCAACAGTTTTAAGCCAATTTTAAAATGATTAGTGAAACCCATCAAAAGATAATTATCCAGCAAGTGATTAATTGCCTTAGTTGATATTATTAAATCTCAAAATTGCGGGCGAGTTTAAGAACTAGATTAAGTATCCAATCTTCTATCAGAGGAGCGTCAATAATTTGGTTTTGGGAATGGAAGTCTCAATATAAATTAAGATATTAGTAGTAGTCATTGTACTTTCTAGAAATATTTTGAAAATAAGTTATGTATTTTTTTTTGTTTTGGATTTTTTCGCTGTAGATATGTTCACCACTTTTTATATGTTATTTTATAATCTATTATAATAATATATTCTTCTTTCTAAGGGATTTGGTGTTGTAGCAGTATGTTTACACTCAGTCGTGGCTGCCATTTTGTATCAATCGACGCATCAGTCTCGTCATTTTGATAGTCTTGCGCGGTTTTAGCATGTAATTAAAATTAGGATATCTTTAAGATTTTCTATGAGAGTTGTGTTTAAAATTAATATTGTTATAATTATTGAAAATAAACTGACAAAAATAATAAAATGACCAGTTAATCACTGAAGTTGAAAATGTATTATTATAAATATAAACTATCGATTTTTGTATGGTAAATAACATGAGTGAAAGATTTTTTCTTATCAGCCGAGTAATATTTGTGTTTGGATATGACAAAAAAAAATGAATTTACTTTTTTTCATATACACGATAAAAATATATATATACAATTAGAAGATATTTAAAATGATTTCTTATTATTAAACTAGTGTGATTTAAAAAAAAAAAATTAAAAATTTTACGTTGAAATTGACTTCAATAGTGTCTACTTAGAAGGTTTCAAATGGGTTCCAGCGTGAATAAAACATCAAGAATTATGTTAACACGCGTCCTAAAGCTGTGTTGATTAATTCATAGAAACCCTTACTGTAAAGCGTATGTTTATGCACTGTAACGGGAATATTATATTATGTGGACCGTAGATTTCATATAAAAATTGAGATTGATAATCTCCAATACCATCGTGTTGCAGTTGCCTGATAGTCTGTCTGTACACAATAGTTGTAGGTTCGATTTCCAATCCATGTATTTATTTTCATTTCTTCGTTACACAACACGCAAAATTTTTAGACTTCAACAACGAAGTGCCACAGACACTTGTTTTCCTCTACTTAACCTGTCAAGAAATTGTTTAATAGGTACTTGACATAATAAATGATACTACTTTGTAATCGATGATGAACAAGAGAACTAAAAATGACGGACAAAACTTTTTTTAGATAACTTACTTCTATTAAACACAATAGACCAGCCTGTAAAATATATATTATGTATCAAAAGAAGGTTGTAAATGTAATGTCACTTTTATGACCTTCTCTTAAGACGAGGCGAAGCCATGATTATCGGGTAAATAACGTACTTACAAGGTCATTCAGAATACACATAGTTTCTTATATACTTATATATTGAAAATATTACTATCAGCGTTAAGTTCAGTATCAACACGACGTGTCTTAAAAGTTGGGTGGCGCGTGAGGAACGAAGTGTCTTGTCACTAAGCCTCCTCTGCTTACCGTACCTCATGCGGGATATAACGTGAAGGTAAAAAAATATAACGATATTTAAATAAAATTAATCTACCTAATTGATGAGTGAAATTAGAATGATGTATTTTCACTTTTAGTTTTGACATGTTATAAATATATTTTTGCTATTATATAATATATATTTTGTGCTGCAAAAACATTCAAAAATGAATTTGAAACATTTTAAAAACATAAAAAAAATTGTGATTAAGATATCGTTTCTGCTTATAAATGACCACTTATTGTTTAAATTATGTAAAGCCTTTGCTCTTGGCTACGTATAATTTTATTAGGTCACGAACATCATATTAAAATATTATAACAGCGACGGTCAGTAAGTCGTGGCGTGACTTTGGGGTGATTTTGACACATTTGGGTTACAGGCGACGCGTTTAAGTCGTTTGATCTAGTACTAAATTCGATTGCGTGCTGATGTAGATTACACTATCGTTATATGATTTCGAACCCGCAACATTTAACGTATAAAACCATTATTATGACTTTTTTTTTCGGCCAAGCTTTTGTTGTAAGCATGTTTTTTATAAAGGCTTTTTAGATTTATTCTAAAAAATTGTTCTTCGATCAAGATTCTACTACCGTACTAATATTACGTCAAAGTTTGTGACGATCGCTAATCATTCCATTTTTAAGCAAAAACTGCTGAACGGATTTAGATCATATACGTATATATATATATATATATATACAAAACAAAGAAAACTTATTCACATATTTAAACTACACTAAAACATCTTTCAGTAATTATAGGGTTCGTCGTCGTGGCGCAGCGGCACAAAGTGTGACTGTAAAACAAACTAGTTGTGGATTCGATCCCCACTCGAGGAGATGAAATATTTGCTTAAATTTATATTTCCATTTCCTCGCTCTGGTCTCGAGGCAAAGCGCGGCGTTCTGCCACTTAACACGCAATGCCTCCAGAATTCAGCAGAAAGTGGAGAACGGAGTGTCATAACACTAGGTTCCCTCTGCCTACCCTGTTGTGTGCGAGATACAGCGTGAAGCTGATAAAAAAATATATAGAAAAAAAATTACCAAAAAGTATGGATTTATAGAATTAATTTCGAAATTAGCTCAGCAAATGTGGCTTGAATATGAGTTAGGTTAATTGGAGATCATGCTTCATTGATATAGGCATTATTTGCGATATTTAGTTCTAACATGTTTAATGCGGCCGCACGTTCATTTGAATTAATATTTAATGTACAATAAATTTACCGTATATTAGCTAATATGATTAGTATGACGCAGACATCAAAGTAATTCAACGTTTAATCGTGCTTTGGATTTATAATATATCTTCTAAACTTGCAATTTTTTATAGAATTCAGAGAGAATATATCATAGAAGAAACCAGTGGGAATTCGCTGGCTTGCTTCGTTTGGATAGGACGCAGTATGGGACAGGGAGGCGAAAATAAGGGGAAGTCTACATATCTCCAGCATTATACCTTAAAAGGGTAATCACCCATCTAGGGTGGCTTCACGCTTTATCCCCATATAGCAGAGATATAGCAGAGGGAAGCTAGTGTTGAGACACTCCGTTCCCAACTTTCGTGGTATTAAACACCACGTTTACCTTGTTACTACAACTGTCGTGTTTACAGTCAGATGACGAGCATTCCATCATAAACCACCCCGTTAAAACACGTACAAGAACCCACCCTACATAAAGAAATGTCCCATCAGTCAATATTACAGTAAAGTTCGAGGAAAATTGATTCAAATCATGGAACTTCTGTCCTCAGAGTTTAATAGTACAGGGTGTAAGCCCGGGGGAGGAAATTTGTTCCACAACTTAAGCGGTGTTGACTTACAAAACAAAAGTTGTAAGATTTTTCGCCATAACTTTGTCATGTCTATGTGTTATTGTTGGTTGGCTATTACATTTTTTGTATGTTTTCTGTAATATTTGGTTCGCCCTTATAACACTCCGTTCTCCATGTGTGTTGAGTGATGGAACTCAACTTCGTGATATGTACTCAAGCGTGGAAAAAACCCCTTCCCCCCGATTCTACTCTTTATTATATAAAATTATATTCGAACGTTAAAACCACATATCACTTATAAAATAAACTTCTATTACTTTACTTACTATTGTTACTTAATGTGGCGTTCAATTTTTGTAATATATTGTAAATAGGCTGTAGCTCTAAGGCCTGAGGCCGGTCGTGGCGCAGCGGCACGAGGTGTGGCTGCAAAACCGACTGGTTGTGGTTCGATCCCCACTCGAGGAGATGAAATATTTACTTAAATTTATATTTCCATTTCTTCGCTCTGGTGTCGAGGTTAAGCGCGGCGTTGAGTTCTGCCACTCAACCCGCAATGCCTCCAGAATTCGGCAGAAAGTGGGTAACGGAGTGTCTTAACACTAGGTTCCCTCTGCCTACCCTGCTGTGTGCGGGACACAGCGTGAAGCTAATTTAATTTTTTTATTTTCTCTAAAGCCAAGTACTAAAACAAAAAGAAAGGTCAACCACTAATATAAAGAGCTCATTAGATAATTTAAACAGGAATTAACTAGAAACTATAGTAATGATCCAAGAAGCCACATTTCAGTCTAGCATTCTTGAGAAGTGTAAACTTGCAAAAACAGTATTTAACCCAGATTTAGCTATCAGCCCAAACGAGCCGCTACAAGTTTGTATCTAGGGCGATTAAGTTTCAGATACTTAGTCCGTTTACAGAACATTACCTAGTACCTACTTGTGTACTATAAGATGGATTTGCTTGGATTTGCCTAATGTTTGTGATAAGGAATTATATTAATGATTTATTGATGTGTATATATATTTTTGTTTAATGTGTTCTTAGTACTTTTGTGAGATAGACATTGAACTTATTGGCTTACCACATCGATTTTTTTTTTATTGACTATTGTCGAATTTGATGTGAATGCGTTAAAATGGACAAAACACAGTTCCACCGTGAAATGTGTTAGGAGTGCGTGGGGAACGGAGTATGTTAGGATCTCACTGCGTATTTTACAGCGTGAAACGGAAAAGAAACGAATACTGGTTTTTAGTTGCAATATCTTTCCACAATTATTATATTACTTTAATTATCATATTAATACAAAACTATATTATCTTTAATATCAAATAGAAACAAGGATCCTAATCATAATCTAATAATTAATGCATAAAATTTAATTCAAAAATTAACAAAAAAAACCACCAGAATCTTCCAAAAGAAATAATTAATATGGAATACAAACGTTCACTTTAACGTGAAATCATAAAACGTAACAAGAACCCACTCAATAAACTCATTGCGGGCCCAAACGTGACTGGTGACTAAAAAATAAAAGCTAGGCAATATGACTGCTCTAATAAGGGAAGAGGAATGAAAAGACGACAAGGCATGAGGAGCATAAGAATCAAAGGAACGCAGTGTCAGTTGGAACGCTGGATGGTGCGTTTTTAATATAGGGTGTATTAAATATCTTTAAGTTCTTATGTTTTGCACAGGAGTATAGTATCTGACTGTTTTGGCGACGGCTTTGGGTTCATTTTCCACTCGAGGGGATGAATTGTTCTCTCTAGTAACAAGAGAAAACGCAGCATTGAGTGTCTCCACTCAACACTCACTATTTTGGAAATGGGACAGAAAATCTGGAACGGAGTGTTTCTTTGAACTAGGTTCCCTCTGCCTACCTTGCTATGCGAAAAAGCATAAAGCTGCTTTTTTAGTCAAATTACTCCACTCTACATTTTCTATTATACCAAATTATAGTTAAAACATAAAGACATAATATTAATAGTGTTGAGATTAGAGTTTCACAACTAAAAAACAAAAATCAGCTTTACGCTGTATCCTGCACACAGCAGAGTAGGCAGAGGCTAGTGTTAAAACACTCCGTTACCCACTTTCCGCCGAGTTCTGGAGGCACTGCAAACGCAGTGTCTTAACGCTAAGTTTCCTCTGCCTACCCTGCTATATAGGGGATACAGCGTACAGCTAAAAAACGCTAACACTTGATTTTATCTAATGTAATTTGCAAAAAATAATTTCAAAATAGCAAAATTTTGAATATTGAGTAGTATGAAAAAAAAAAATACTTTTTAAAGTTTTAGTCACATCCAGTACTAGGTCGGTATATCAGTGTGGACGGGAATAACCTCTTGAAATTAGTCAGAGAGCCGCCGCGTCCTTGCGTTTTTATTGCGGGCTTTTTAGAACTAGGATACCGTTTTAAGAACGTGTGCACACTACCTACCAACATAGGTGGGTACGTAGATACGCATAGTGTCCAATATTTTATAAATAAAAATATTAGATTTTTTTTAGTTTCACACTATATCCCGTACATAGCAAGGTAAGCAGATGGAGCCTAGTGTTAAGACACTCCGCTCCCCAATTTCCGACGATTTCGGTTACACACTTGTGCCCCTGCGCCATGGCTGGCCTCAAGTAAAAGAAGTCTAGCCTCAATTCTGAGACTAGACTTCTCAGATTCTGATCTGAAGTACAGAAATACGCATAAAAAAGTAAGCAAATAAACGTTTCATTTACCAATCACCTTTATACGAGACTAAACCTGCTAATTTCTTTTAATATTTAACTTCTATCATATGTTTACAGAACCAAAACACATGGTATGCCCATATAAATATTATAATATACCATAAAATCAAAATTCCATCCTCGAATTAAGCCCAACTAATACATACCTCAACAATTTGCTGAAGCTTTACTTGGCATTACGTTGATACTAGCGATTTGTCCTCAGCCTATACTATCCTATCTTCTCTTATTCACAGCACGTTCGTGGACATACGACTTTTTTTTTCCTTTGGACCCCTTAATCGATTGCGTCACATTATAGGTTTCCTTAATTAAGTTAGCCAATTTTATTTCTATGGTAAAATTGGATATGCTGTTTTGGGATTGACAGAGGGGTAGTAGGGTAGTAATATTCTAATATTAATTCTGTATGGTATTGTAAAAATATGTCATATTATGTTAAACTATGAACGATATTGAATGGAATTTTTAAGATCGTCCAGAGTTAGGTGGAGAACGGAAATATGTGTATGAAAACGGAATGTCTTAATAAACGGAATGTCAGGTTCCCAATACCTACCCTGCTATGCACAGCGTAAAGCTAAAAAAGTAGATTTTTGCTATTTTTTTTCTTATACTCTACGTTTACGTGTATTTCGTACACAAATGAGCGTTTGTATATTATTTTTACGGTAACATGTTTATCATTTTACATAATGGAATTTATGGTAACTTATATTTAATTTAATAATAGATATCAGTTAGATTTCTATGAATTGGTAAAAATCAAATGTAACGGAAGGATTTATTTTAAAAGTTAAAAAAATAATACTCAAAAACGTGAAATGTTTGTATTTATAACAACGCAAAAAAAAATCCATTTAATATGAGTTACACTACCGTTGGAAAAGTAGCCTTTGAGTCTAAACGCTTTACCAACTGCTTTGACGACGAAAGATAATTAAAAATGCATAATTAAAATGTCATTTTATCTCTCTACTAAACCCTTTTTTAATGTTGCAATTTTAATCTTTTGTGTAGGAGATGTCTATTGTTTTGGCTCTTAAGTTTCTAAAACTATACGAGTATAACTAAACCGACATAATATTTTTTTAAATATGAAACTAAAACCTTTTATTATCGAACAGCGTCTGACCGTAAACGCGACGGTTGTAGGTTCGATTCCCATTCACGGGGATGACTTATTTGTATTTCGTTTTTTATTTCACTCTTATTACAAACAAATCCAAAAAATAAGGCGGAGATTAGGGAGCGGAGTTTCTTATCACTAATTTCTCTCTGTCTACCATGCTACATGCAGATTACAGCGTGAAGCTAAACATTTTTCTCCGAAATCCTATTTTTTTAGAAGTACAGTGATGCTCTGAATCACAGAAAAATATCAAATTATCTCAGTACTTAAGGAAAGAATGATTTATTATTTTTAATTTCATTTCTCATACAAACTACGTATTATTACTACTTACATATATATTTATTTAATAAGAGAAACACATTATTATACATTTTCATTTGGTACATTTAGGTAAAATAACAATTTATAATAATGTTAGTAATACTATACATACAAGCCAAGTAGCCGCAGAAACATAATTTATAGTAATAGCAGTTTGTTGGCATATACCGAACAATCACTTAATGCTGGACAAGGTCGATATGAAATGGTAAATATGGGCTAGACTATACAGACCATGAGGGCTAAGCAAATATTCGTGCTTTGCTTAAGTACGACTTATTAGAATGCCAGAGGCAGTTCTTAAATGTTTAGTACTATTTAATTTTAGGTTTCATACCTACAATCATAAAAATGTGTGATTTTATAGCTTTTTGAATTAATAAGTATATTTATTGAGCCTTAATAGATATTTTATAAAACTAGATTTTAAGTTGAAGTAAGAAAATCATATATTACTCAAAGGTGTGAATTTGTGGCAATTTTTTGACAAAAGTTTTTAGTAATTAGGTTTTGCTTCACTCATAAAAATGCGCAGAAATAATTACTTAAGCATTTATATTTAATAAATAACTATATGTTTAATAATTATTATAAAACATTTATTATATTAAACTATTATTACATAACACTAACATTAAGTAGCACTAGTAAAAGCCTGAACACAAACGCACCTTGGACTGTTCACTTAGACTGACCGCGGCTCTTGTATAGTTATACAACAGCCCCTCGAGAAATTAGTTGAAATTCGGTCAGCTTATAGATTGAGACGTGATTTATGTTTGCCTAGTCTGGGAATACCTAGCTCATTATTCAGTTAGTGCTTTCAGGTATTTAGTACAGCTTAAATGAAAGTTAACCTTTTAAATGTCAGACTTTGAAAGTAAATTCAAATCGATAATCTTTAAGTGATTAAATAGATATTCGAAATTAAATATTTTCACGTTTTCCAGCTCAGTTTCTAGCTAACCGAACCTAGTGTTAACTTTATAGCTCTTTTTAGCAGTCCTCATTTTCTGTTCAATAAGTGCAAAACCGCCCTGATTACAGTCCTGGGCCTTATCACGTAATATAAAAAAATCATTTCATATAATTTTACAAACAATATAATTCAATTTATGATACAATCAACGCATTAACACAGATTCAAAGTAATTAACAGCTTAACATAACCGTTGAACTAAATCTGCTGTGTCAATAGAGGTCGTGATGAATGAGAGAGTAGGTCAGAAAAAAATTGCCTCTTTACCAGCTCTGGGGCGAATACAAAGAGATATTTTATAATGCACAATTTGTAGGAGAGTCGTGAGCTTTCGTTAATCTTTTGAGGTTTTTAAGTGTTTTACTTATAGTTTTTCAAGTTATAGTTGTTTGGTGCTGTGTTTTCTTTCTTGTGCAGAGAACATATTAATAAAAATTAGAGGAAGTAAAAAAGTGATGTTCTTAACAAAAAAGTATTATAATATTTCAAAATTTATCAATATATAAAACTGGTGTTTTGTACATTATATGTAACTTTGATCTACAGTTTACCATTTTCTCATATTTGATTCATATTTTAAAAGTTATGAAATATGAACATATTATTTTTAAAATAACAATAGTCCTTTAGAGTGTAACATTTTTAAGAAAAGAGAAACATAATAATTATTAATTAGATCCATATATCTATCTATATACGGTTTTTATTGAAATTACAATACAATAAACATCTTATCATCAAAAAATTGTCTAAACTTCTTAGCTCGTTTTTAAATCTTGATTATACTCGTATCCTACAAGAAAATATCTAAGCTAAGGCTAGCAAGTAGGCTGAGACAATTCAGGCACGTCGAGACAAATGAAACGTACATAGGCCACGACCCCTCTTGAGCCCTCTCCAAGACGAGGCGGTAGTGATGTGAGTATATCGATATAATTTGTTAAAAATAATATATAATTTAAGATTTTTCCATGTTCAGTTTATCATCAAATCAAGAACTCAAAGTTTATTATTTTAAAATTTACGTTCATACCTGGTCAAAATAAATTAATATTTAATACACGTTCCATACAATACATTGAAAAGCCATGACAATAAAAAAATATACAGATTGAATAAATAAATATTTAATAATACTTGTGATTTCATGTTTTGTTACAGATTGTGGAAAAATGCTTAGTAATACAGAATATCGCAATTTTTTTTTTATAAATATTGTATTTTTGAAATTTACAGCAATAATTATACTCAAAAAATTCGTATAAAATCCAGATTAACTTTCATATTAACTTTGAGGCGAAAAAGTATAATATTATATGAGAGAGTATAAATATGAGAGATGGGATGATAATGATGATTCGTTTTTATTTCTATGAAATAGTAAGTAGTAAATAAAAAAGATAAAAATACAATAACATATATTTTTAAATAAATAACGAAGCGTTCCTGCAGCCACGCAATAATATCAAAACATCTTTAAAATTCAGTATAATCTAATACAATACTATATATTAAAAATATTATTATATATAACATTATGTATTGAGTCAATTAGTGGAAAGAAGTGTAAATGTTATTTTCTCGAATTCGAAACATCCAGCTCCATTAAAAATTTCTGCACAAAATATATTTTATATATACTCGTATAAATCAACATTGAAGTAATAAATTATATGTCTTTTTCAGCTTTACCCTTAATCCCTCGTGTAATAGGGTAGGCAGAGGAAGCCTTGTGTTAAGACACGATGTTCTCCACTTTCCGTATTCAAGAGGCATTGCGCGAGTAGCGAAACTCAAATATGAAAATGTCTCAAATTCTTGCGAAGAGCAGAAACGGAGTGATATAATTATGTCGATAAATAGTATCGATATTTCTTTCTCAACACTACACAACACTACACACAAAGACAATGCACTTCTGCCAACGTACGCAGACCTACACATACTAGCTAGAAAGGCTGCCTAGATCCCTTTAATCTTATTTTCTTACACGGACAACTTTAACATTATGCAAAATAAACTAAAAATATATTTTTAGTGTATTTTTATTTGGATATACTAAGAAATCAAAAATCAAAAGCAAGTAATTATTGAATAAAAATATTAATTTAGCTGTAGTGAGCTTACATTATAAATACCACCATAAATATTGTTTTTACTTTTATAATTTTACTCCGTAAAGCAGGATAGATCAGTTTTAAGACACCCACAATCTCATCAAAAAAGACAATCTCAAAAAAATATGTTTGTCTTTATTTTAATCCTAAACTACTAATGATATTATGTCGTTAATCTCGTAATAATTACGTAAACAAAATAAGAAAAGATAAAAAGCTTAAAGACTAAGAATTAATTAAAGGACTCCTCTAAAAACTGTCTTTGTAGCTATTATTTATTTATTGACTCTATAAAAAGTGAGTTGATTATGCAAAAAAAGGTTAAGTGCGAGTCGAACGCGCCCACCGAGGCTTCTGTACCAATTTGCTGGCGTATGCACTAATTTTGTATGAAATGAGCTACAAATATAAATTTGTAATAATTTTTTATATGAAATATCTATAAATTTTCACGTTTCGGTTTTTTTCCTATATTCATATTACAAGTTACTTAATTTCATAATGGGAGGTCCACGGGAATTATACTATACGTTTTGTTTACGCAGCAAATTTCATCAATACTTTCAAAATTTTAGCTTGATTTAATCAGGAGATAAATAGTCTTTACAGACGGATAGTCAGACATCAAAATTATCCTATAAAGGTTCCTTCATGTTCCTTTTGAGGTACGAAACAAAAAAAAAAAGAAAATTAGTACACATAACAAAATGTATTTATACACACTAACAAGACATCAATGCTTCGTTAATTCTAAGCGTCCTTGTTATTCTAATAAGTCCAAGATTTTTTTTTGTGTTTGAAAATATTAATAAAGTAAAGATCATGTTTCTTCTTTACAATTTGCAAACAATATGCAAACTAATTATTTATTATATTTTATTTAAACAATAAATTGTACTTACTAATGTCAAAAAGGTTTCTATTGAAAAACACCTCAATTTTTACCAATTAAGGATTATTTTTATTTTATAGTCAGTAATTTACTACATATTTTTAGACGTTTAGTGATTGCTCTAAGTAAATATATTAACTCATACCTACATTTGAAAACAGAAAAATAGGAGCTTCCATTTTTCTTGCATAAGATGGTAAGCTAAAGCGAACTACGTATTCAGACACTCTGTTCCCCACCTTCTTTTTTTTAGACACTGCGTGAGTCGAGTGGCGCAACTAAAAGTAAAGTTTACAAAATGCATTAAGTATACGTATTTTATAAGCATTGCGCTGTATCCCGCACATAGGTTTGGCAGAGAGAACCGGGGAATCTAATGTTAAGACACTCCGTTTTCATACTTTCCGCGAAATCCTTGAACCAATGCATGTTATGTGGCGGATCTTAACGCCGCGCTTTTGCGCTTCCAGAGCGAGGAAATGACAAAAAATACATATTTCGTCTCCTCAAGTGGGAATCGAATCCATAACCCTGGCAGTTACAGGCGCACGCTTGTGCCCTTGGGCCACGACGACCTCAATCGGGCTCCTGCATTTTACATGTTGAAGTATATTATTTAATGTGGTATCTGAATCACGAATCTCTTATC
Organism: Heliconius erato demophoon; assembly: GCA_018249695.1. Classification (NCBI taxonomy): domain Eukaryota; kingdom Metazoa; phylum Arthropoda; class Insecta; order Lepidoptera; family Nymphalidae; genus Heliconius; species Heliconius erato. The sequence continues at coordinate 13,724 of DWQW01005582.1, forward strand.
ATCTCTTCATATTCTTCTTTTAATTCTTATCATCTTAATTAATATAATATCATGCGAAACTGGTCCATTCGTTTCGGAACCCTCATTTCGGAAATTCTTACCATTCTGCAAACATATTTTTAACTAACGATATTTTTGTGTAATTATTGAGTCTCAGTGATATTTGAAACAACATTTTTATTTTAAAATAATTTAAAAATTCTTTGATATTGAAAGAGTCACTCCACTGAAATATAAGGTCAAATGAACTCTACAATAAATGAAATTTCAAAATTCAAAGCAAGTAATTAGTGCTCAAATCCAATGTCAACCTACCATAAGTTCAGAAAGATGTTTCAGGGAATATAAAAGAGAATATGAGAGTGGTATGCTAATATTAATTTAGAAAACATTACGTACATATGCGAGGGTCAGAGAGCGAAGGGTGAACACTTTACGAGGGCATAAATTTTGCAAACTTTGACTTATACACCCTGTATGAGCCTAGATGCGGGGGTAGCGGGTTTTCTTGACAATAAACACATTTTTGCAGCAGAGTAAGTTAGCATAACCGACAGGATTTTCATATTGACTGAGTCAAACAGGCCAAAAGTAGGCTTTTACATGTGGATTTTACTAGATACCTACCAAACTATAACATTCTTCACTCCATTTAACGTGACATTGGCGATGTGATTAGTGCTCAACTGGCACGCTCGAAACGCCATAGTCAAAGAACAGAATAGAATAGAACATTTTTCACTTTTAATCTTTATCATTTTATGTGTCATTTAGGTTCATAAACAAAAAAGAGGGCATGTATGAAGAGGTTGATGACAGTGGACGAGGCGAAAGAGGTATGTAGAGACCGTAGCGTTTGGTGCTGCGTTCTCTCTGACCACCCCGCTAGGGATAAAGCGTGAAGCTAGTTTAATTTAGTTTAGTTTAGTTTTAGGTTCATAAAAAATACAAAAAAATAACTACTGCGTTTATTGAATTTATAGACAGATATGTAGTAAAACATAAACTCATAATTCTAATTTACTATCAACCGGAAAAGTAACAGTAATAAAATTTAAAACGGAAGTCAAAATATAAAATTATATTAAATACCAAAAAGTAATTACAACATAGCAACAATACATTTGGCAGCATCAAAAAGCAATTAACTCGAAATGTATATATTAAAGAAGATAAGAAAGGACCCTTTTATGAAGGACTTTGGTATAACACATGGGCCGCTAATTGGGTGGAGGTAGCGTCAAAGTAAGGTCCGCAAACGTTACCCCAGGCGTTACGGACACGTTGAATGGTAATAAAGGGAACTAAAGTAGCAACACGTTAGTGGTTGGGCAAAGGTTTTCCTAAGAGTTATAAGTAAATGGTATTTATTTTTGATGTTTTGTGTGATAATTTTGTAACATATGAATAGGAGAATATTTTGAGGTTATCTTAGAAATTTGTTGATTTGGTAGTATGAAACGGATCAAAGGTGGCTTTATAGATGTCTTCTATTAAGGTTCCATACCCATGTATGGGACCTTAATAGAAGACATCTGAATCGTTTGAATTTCACCCGATATCTCCAAGCGTTTCTGAGATAAAGACTTTTGACAAATAGACAGACAGAAAGTGATCTTATAAGAGTTCTTGTTTTCCTTAAAAGGTACGGAACCCTAAAAATATTATCCTTATTTTTAAATGAATAATATTATTTTTAAATTGATTTGATTGGGTATTTACCTAAATGTTTGCATGTTTCACCAGTCTACTATAATTAAACACAGTTTATAGAGTACAAATATATTGATGTTGTAAAGCTATCTTAGCACAGATTAATTGGCTAATGCATTTCGGTCTTAGTTAATATTTATCTACTTTTTATTTCAAAGTCAAGTTCAAGTCAAATAGACTACGCCACGAATTTCATACAAAATGTAGGAAAAACGATACACAAACGCTCGTATCTTTTGATCTCGTTGAATTAGATGCTTGATTTTTTCTGTGCTCCAGGGGACCGTAAACCTAAATATTTGATATTTATCTCAGCTTGCTACCTCCACTCGATCTTGAGATAGATAATCTTGACAGCTGGACAGATGGACAACAAAGTTATACTATAATGGTTCCATATTTTTCTTTTGAGTTACGGAACTCTAAAAATAAAATAAAATTAAAAGAGAATCAGTATTAGTTAATACCAATACATAGATAGATACTATATCCGTAGAAATAGAACTTTTAACACCATACATCGAGACTATCGAACATAAAATCCCAGAAGATTTTCGATAACGTAAGACGCTCCGGGCAATAATTTAAGTAACTTCAGGAGAACTCTTGAACTCTGCCGAGTGAGTTTTTTAAATTATCAAGATACGAACTTTATTTTATACATCCGGAATGTATTGAAAATTCATTCGGAATTTCGCGGCGGAGATTCATTTATTACATACATCTGCGATACATTGTTTTTCGAAATTAAAATATTATGTAGATAGATATAAGACTTGTAGAATAAAAAAATATAATTTGTAAAAATCGAAGCTAGCGTAAGAGCTTGAAAGTGATGCTTGTGGATTCGATTCCAACTCAAAAGTATTTGTTTTTCTGCTCTGTTAAAACAAAATACGACGTTGAGTTCAATATTTATATATAATTTTAAATCTCTGCCAAAGAGATAAAGAGAAGAGACCTTTGACAGATTCTCTTTGTATTTTTACTTTTAAAAAATAATCATATATCAATAGACTAAGCCTTGCGTGAGTACTATCATTGTCTGGTCTGTCGTAACTTTGCGAATATTTACTATCGGCATGACCTTATACGTTAGGTCGAATTAGTATAACGTGAATAGACGTTTTTATAATAGAATATATGGAGCAATGTATGTACATAAAAGATAATGATCATCAATCATTTAAATGTTCTAAATATTCAATCTTCGGTACTTATTTGTATATTAAATCTCTAAGATCTTTGCAATCCAGGTTCGTTAGACATATCAGAAATTGTCGATCTCACAAAAATTTTAATTAAATCTAAGAAGATACTCCTTTCCGCTAAATTATCGAAATATTCCGAGTAATCAAAACGTTAAAAGTGTCGGAACTCAACGCCACGGTCTTGTGTCTTGTTACCGGAGCGAGGAAATTAAAATATTTAATAATTCATGCTCCGAGTGGGAATCGAATCCGCATTCGTAACGTCGTCACACACTTTGACAAGTTCGATTGAATACGATGGTCATCGTCGTATTCGATCAGATATTAGCTTAGATAGAGACTATAATTTCAACAATTATTAGCAATCACAAATTTTAAGCAATAATCACCAATTAATTACATTATCTAAACAGTTATTTCTCATGTCCTACACTATCTAATATCCGCTCGTTTGTCTGTTCCTATCAAATTTGCCGGCGGATTGCCCCATAGTCCGCTAACAGGCCTTAATGTGCTCTCACTTTATGGTTCGTTCGTTAAATTTGTTTTACAAGGATAGTAATCATAAAATTCCAAATGGATCACTTTGTTTTCGTAAAAAGATTTTCTGGGTTGATGATTTGTCTATATTGACAAAGTTTAGTCGTTACGTTAGTAGGTATAGTAGGTATTCGATTTCTGCTCTATGTAAATTATGGGTTTGATTCCCACTCGGAGAAATAAAATAATTAGTTCATTCATTTCTTTGCTCGCGAATTTTCCAATTATAATTGGAAATATCAGTTTAATTGCTTCACCAAACAATTCAACGTCTAACATTTTATACTTCGCTAACAAAGATGCAACGTAAATATGTCGAGGTTGCGTATAAAACCGACTTCTTTATAACAAAATGTTCATTTTTCTATACCGTGAGC
>DWQW01005583.1:0-17564 GCA_018249695.1 Heliconius erato demophoon
CATATATATTTATTTTTAATATATATATATATATATATATATATATATATATATATATATATATATATATATATATATATATATTATTAGCTTCACGCTATATCCCGCACACAGCAGAGTAGGCAGAGGGAACCTAGTGTTAAGACACTCCGTTCCCCACTTTCTGCCGAATTCTGGAACTGGCATTGCGTGTTGAGTGGCAGAACTCAACGCCGCGCTTAACCTCGACACCAGAGCGAAGAAATGGAAATATATATTTAAGTACATATTTCATCTCCTCGAGTGGGGATCGAACCCACAACCAGTCAGTTTTGCAGTCACACCTAACAATATATATTTATAGCATAATATCTTTGCTACGCCTATCGTAATACCAAATTTTCTACTTTTATGTTTTATACCTAGTATTTAAACTAAAGTTTATTAATGTTTCGTCCATTTTTAGTAAACAGTTTATCAATACCGCCGCTATACTTCCGATGGGACCTCGTGGTGACGTACGTGGTTTTCAAGTTCTTACAAGGCGGCGGGACAGGCGGTATGGGCCTCTTGAACAATATGCGCTCCTTCTTATGGATCAGAGTACAACAGTATACAACTAGAGAGCTGCAAGTAAATTGATTAATAACTTTACTTATATTTTTAAGCCAACTATTATTTGACCATCGTATACTATCCATTGCTAATTTTAACAATATGAATGTAGGTTTTTTTTTCAGCTTCACGTTGTATCCCGCACACAGCACGGCAGGCAGAGGGAACCTAGTGTTAGAACACTCCGTTCCCCACTTTCTGCCGAATTCTGGAGGCATTGCGTGTTGAGTGGTAGAACTCAACGCCGCGCTTTGCCTCGACACCAGAGCGAAGAAATGGAAATATAAATTTAAGTAAATATTTCATCTCTCCGAGTGGGGATCGAACCCACAACTAGTCAGTTTTACAGTCACACTTTGTGAAATATAGGTATTCATTTCTTAAAAGTCCAATTCCAGAATATTTTTTCATATAAAGCTGCCTATAGCGTGATGTCCATATGTAAAGTTTCAGTGGATTAATAAAAATAAATAATACCAATCACAATATCTTTATGATAATAAAACAAAGATCTTTGGTGTCAATGATGATTAATATATAATTTTAAATTTATAAAACCTTAAGTAACCTCAAGTTATTAAAATAAAAGCATTTTCTTTAAAAAAAATATATGATAGTTTAAATATGTAATGATAAAATTACATGCAAGCAGATGTTTCTTAAACTTTTTATTATTTTGTATATTATAAAGTTTAATGAATGCAGGTATTTAGTATTTCATATTCGCGGTTCACCTTGGCGTTCACATGCAACTGCCAATACATAATTGTACCGACAACCTTTGTCTAGAAATCTTATGAATAAATTAGCGATTTTGGAAAAAAACTAGTTTTTTAAAAATAAAAATTGTTTATAATACAGGAAAGTATTATTTTGAAACTTTTTAGTTTATAATTGTTATAAAGCATCTTAATTTTTTTATCGCAAATTTTTTGTATTTCGTAAGGAGATTAAAAAACTATAGTGCTTAAAATTAAAAAATCTTTTTCAGTAAATGCATAATGATTATTGAGCTATAAAAAAAAAATGAAATGAATCTTTTAACCTTTTTGTATTTATAATATTTTTAATCACTCTTGTATATATAGACATTTTAAAATATTCTCAAAAAATATTGTTTCAGCTAGAACTATTTCGGCACTTGCATGATTTGCCTTTGAAATGGCATTTATCTCGTAAAACTGGGGAAGTATTGCGAGTCATGGATAGAGGCACGGATTCTATCGACAATCTTCTATCATATATACTTTTTTCAATAACACCGACCATAGTAGACATTATTGTGGCGGTGGCCTATTTTGTAACTGCGTTTAACGTGTGGTTTGGAGTCATTGTTTTTACAACAATGGTGCTTTATATAAGTAAGTATATTGATTGGGTTTTGATTTTTTTGAGTTTTCTTATATGAAAAAAGAAATTGGTATGTGGTAGGTATACATCTTATGATGAGAGCGTCGTAGGACGGTTGCAGGTTTGACTTGGTGGAATGAAATATTTTTATTTTCTCCCTTTGGTAATGAGGCAAAGCGCGGCGTTGTATCCCGCCACTCAACACGCAATGCCTTGAGAATTCGGCGAAAAGCGGAGACAAAATGGTAAACAAAGATTGTTTCTAAAACTTTTATGTATTTTTTTAATTTTTATTTAATTTGAACCAGGTTTCCTCATATTTTAAAATATAAAAAATCAATATAACAAAAACAAAATTATCATAATACTATAGTAGTTTATTTTTTTTTAAATTAATATGCGTCTCAAATTTGAGAACAACTTTTGGGTTTTTTAAATGACAAATATTTAAACATTATTACCCAAAAAAGTAGGAAAATAATTTATGGTATTTATTTATGATTTTTATGGCGTGAAAAATGTTTCAGCATTTTTAGATTTGAAATTTGATTTTTACAATGTTCCTTGCTTTAAATATGAAAACAATCTTTATTTTTTATTATTATATTCGTTTCTTTTCATTTAAAATTTTATAAAATCGCTTATTGTATTGTATTGTATGTACAATTAAACAAAATTTGAAAATATATAATAATTATAAAAATAATTTCATTATCGATGAAATCGATAAATATAAATCATCAATTATTATTAACTAATATTCCGGCTTCTACAGGCATCGTTCAATAACATTATTTACGTCCATAAATTCCTAGGTATTTTTTTACTTTATTAAACTCCATCAATGGACTGACGTGACCTATAAAATTACTTTTTATTTATTTGCTTACCTTTTAACTCATGGCATCGTGTATAGGGTATAAATAAATAAATATCAGACGACATGGGATGCTTATTCTTTATATTTATATCTCATCTCCTCAGTCCTTTAGCAACATTTTAATAATACATTATCATGTTACTTATAATGAAATACTTATCATTAATAATACCACATGTTTTATTAGTCATGTGTCATATTTAAAAATTATCTACTTTTTAACGAAATATTATGAAATATTTTGTATATTCACATTTTTTTAAATTTTTTATAATAATTTTCTACAAATGATACATAATATTAATATTATATATACTTTTCAGTTGCAACGATAGCAGTAACGGAATGGCGGACCAAGTTCCAACGTAGAATGAATTTGGCGGACAACGATCAGAAGGCGCGTTCCGTGGACTCTCTGCTCAATTATGAAACCGTTAAATATTATGGTGCGGAGTCCTACGAAGTTGTCTCTTATAGAGATGCTATTACAAAGTTTCAGGTAAATAGCTAGTTAATTTTATCCCCTGAGGCTGTCATGGCGCAATGGTGCAAGCGTGTGACTCTAATCGGGACGGTTGTGGATTCGAATCCCACTTGGGGAAAGAAGATATTGTATACTTTCATTCCCTTATTATGTTAGTTAGGCATTGAGTTCCACCACTTAAGACAAAATACCTCGAGATTTGGACGGAAAGTGGGATACGGAGTGTCTTAACGCTAAGCTAGGTACTCACTGCATGAGCTAAAAAATAGACTTTTCGAATGGTCAAAACAAAGGCTGGAATTTAGATGGAGAGTGTCTTAACACTAGGTTTTTTGTTACTATCAATTATAAGCAGGATAAAAAAACTTTATTCCAATTTGTTAAAAATTACATTTTAAATTTGGGATTTAACCTAATATAATATGAATACATTTTTCAGAAAGAAGAATTTAAATCGTTAATAACTTTAAACATGCTGAACACTATGCAAAACATTATCATTTGTACCGGTGAGTAATTTTGTCATAAATAATCTTAATTAATAATACGTGCGCTGATTGTTTCACAATATAAATAATAATTTGTCATTGTTTATCTTAAATATGTAGTTTACATTATTATGTGTGATTTATAGGGGCATGTGTCAATGTATAAGTTGGAAAATAGTATCAGACTATTGTGGGGTAGTGTTTGACTATTATAGCGATGGTTGTGAGTTTGATGCCCACTGATCTGTTTGGGGGAATCATTTATTTTTTATTTACCTGCTCTGGTAGTACAACGTCTTTTGCTACTTTACACGCAATTTCTCGAATAGAATGTTTTGATATTAAGATCTATTTGCTTGTATTGCTATATGCGAGATACAGCATAAAGCTGGAGCATTTTACTTAATGATTCCAAGTTCAAAACTTATTTATCTGCATTTTTAGTGTTGTATAATCCATTTATCGAGAATAAATGAGGTTAAAGGTTCCGATATAACTCCCTACGATCGAAATTCTCTTGGGAAGCTTAAAATATGCTTGAATATTTAATTTTTTCCTTATTACCACGCTTGGAGCTAATTAAAATATAAGCACAATATTTTATTTAAATTGATTCCCCTGTTAAAAGGCGTGGCAAAAGAAATTTATGTATAATAATAAACTATTTTTTGCAGGTCTCCTTGCTGGTTCACTTTTGGCCATTTCTATGGTGGTTAGAACATATGAACTCACTGTAGGAGACTATGCTCTGTTTGCATCATATATAGTTCAGCTTTATGTGCCTTTGAATTGGTTTGGCACATATTACAGGTGAGTAAAACATAAGAGAGTAAAACATAAGAGATCATCAACACATTCACAGCACTTATATATTATCTAAGAGATAAGCTATGGGAGTGCTGTGAAATGAACTATGAACCGAGCGAACCTAATGTTAAGACATTTCGTTCATTCAATTCAGAAAGGCTTTGCGTGTTTAGTGGCGGAACTTAACACTGCGGTTTGTCTCGACACCAGGAGGAAGCAAGACGAAAATATTAAATATTTAATTTCCTCGAGTGGGAATCGAACCCACAAACTGTCACGATTACAGTCACACTTTGTGTCCCTGCGCTACGTTAGGCCTCGGGATTTTTTACGTTTCTTAAAAAAATAATTTACCCCTCATGAGACATTCTAAAAAGGTTCGAAATCTTAATATCCCAGGGCAATACAAAAGAACTTCCTGGATATGGAGAACATGTTCGACTTGATGCGCGTGGAGTCGGACGTGCACGACGCGCCGGGCGCGCCCGAGCTGCTGGTGCGGCGCGGCGGCCTCGAGCTCAAGCACGTGTCCTTCGGCTACGGGCCCGAGCGCCTCATACTCAACAACGTCAGCTTTAAGGTCGCGCCGGGCTCTACTGTGGCTCTGGTATGTACCAAGTGTACAACAATAAATCGCTATGCTGTTGTTGTTATATAGTCATGTCAAGACTAGAAAAGTTTAACTATATTATTAATACAAGATTATATTATTACAACACTATAGTGTTATGGGTTGACGAACCGTGGCTGCCCTGAAGTTGGATTTTCTGAACTTTTGCGTATTGTTCATTCGGAAATAAAATAATAGAAAGTAAAAATAATCCTAAAATCAAATCTGCGCAGGCTTTTTATCACTTTCAAAAATATAATGACCTCACCTCAAACTAATACACCTAATATATTTTGTATTAAATTAAACATAATATATCACTCATCCATGTGACCCTAATCCTGACAGCTGTAGATTCAATCTTAAAGGTGATATGAATTATTATTTCCTTGCTCTGGTATAAAGATAAGGCGCGGCGTTCAGTTCCGTCACTCAACGCGTAATCTTTCAGCACTAGTGGATGGTCTTAACACTAGGTTCTCTCTGTCTACCCTGGTACATGCGAAATATTGCGTGAAGCTAAAAAAAAGAAAAAAAAAACATAAAATATAATATATGCCCCAGGTCGGCCCTAGCGGAGCGGGCAAGTCCACGGTAATGCGGCTGCTGTTCCGCTTCTACGACGTGAACGAGGGCGCCGTGCTGGTGGACGGCCAGGACGTGCGCAGCGTCACGCAGGCCTCGCTGCGCGCCGCCATCGGCGTGGTGCCGCAGGACACCGTGCTCTTTAACAATACTGCGAGGTAAATATTCACTGAATTGCCAGAATATAGCATGTGTATAACTCTGCCAGACGACACCCCCAAATCCTATAATGAGCTTTATGTGCCTATGAACATATTAGGAGCGAATTATATTATTTACATTATAGTCTTACGTATCTGGCATGGGGGTAAAATCTTGCCAAGTGTCTGGCAAGGGACAACGTCATGTCTAATATTATTCCCAAGAAAATATTAAAAAGTTGAGTTTTATAATATTTATCGAAACTTAGGTACTATTTTTTGTATCTTTGTTACCTAATAACTACCAAAGTAACCACCACTCAATCTCCATATTCCTTGATAGTACTTACTAGTGTTGGGTGTTTGCGCACATAAATTTTCAGGCTTTATAAAATAACGAAGGTCTGACTATTGGCTCTTTGATAAAGGAATATCATATGATCATGCCATATGGCAAGAAAAAATGATTGATTTTTTTTATTTATAAATAGGTTTAAAATAAACCAAAATCAAGGAAGAACACAAATATCAAAGTTAACATTACAGTCAATCTGGGTAACTTTGACAGATATGAATGATATTTTACACTGTCTTAAAATTAAAAGAACATTGTGTGTTTTTGTTTTATAAGTGCTCTCATAATATTATAGAACCATCTATAAAATGGTAGTCATAATTATTCTTATTAAATTAATAAAAAGGTAGCATTGGTTCATGTTTTTATTAAATAATAGATGTAATTGATGTAATAATACAATCATTCCGCAAAAAAGGGTGAATCAGTCTAGAGCGTTTGGTATTTGTATACTATATATTTTTAATCAGCATTAAAAATACTTATAAATAATTTAATTAGAAAACTTTTATAAAAAAATTACAAGAATACAATCTAAAATAATTTAGACAAACAAAAAAAATTAAGAACTTGAGTACTTGACACTAATTGTCTATTCGCAAAAATTCCAAACGAATTCTATTCCATGAATCCAAAAACTAAAGAAACAAACCCAGATTGACTGTACTGTTGTAGACTTTGATATTTTTTTATGTTGATGTTACATTAAGTTAATATTAGATTTTTATTACATGAAAGTATACAAAATAACCCTTGTATTTATTAACAGGTATAACATACAATATGGGAGATTGACAGCAACCTCAGCGGACGTAATCTCAGCGGCCAAAATGGCGGATATACACGACAGAATACTCACGTTCCCCGACGCTTATGATACTCAGGTAAATTACTATTACATATTATTTTTGTTTCAGCTTTAAGCTTTTTTCCATATCCTGGTGGAACAGGCGCTGTCCCACTGGGACGAAGGCTATATTTTGTCATTACTTTATACCAAAATAAGAACGAAGAAATTATACCATAAAACTTATTAATGTTTAAGTTATCTTATTTCTCTGGTCATAAAGACGCAATGTTTTATCAACTGCTAAAGTTCAGTACGGATTTTTTATTTTCTACATCTGAAACTATACTTATTTAGAAAACGTATAAATATAGAATAACAATTTAAAGAAACTTTAAAAAACATTAGTAACTTTTTCATACATTTTTTAAAATTAAGAATACATACTTTCATTTTGGTGTCACTTTATAATTCCAGGTTGGTGAAAGAGGTCTCCGTTTGAGTGGCGGTGAAAAGCAAAGAATAGCAATAGCACGGACATTGCTCAAAGATCCCGCTATAGTGCTACTAGATGAAGCTACTTCAGCATTAGATACGAACACAGAGAGGAATATACAAGTAAGATTATGTTTAAAATTTTGGACCTATAGTATATCGGCCTATAGTACTTTTTAATAATAGTTATTTAAAAAAAAATAAGTTTGTCTTGTAAAGTAATACAGGCGTATCGATTAGTGATAATTTCATCCTATAGTCAATCCTGATTCTAAGGCATATATAATACATATCGATATTATACTTTTTCATTTCAGCTTCACGCTGTATCCCGCACAAAGCAGGTTAAGCAGAGGAAAACTAGTGTTAAAATATTCCGTTTCCCACTTTCCGTCGAATTATTGCATTGCATGTTGAATGGTGAAACTCAACGCTGCGTTTTGCCTCGATACCAGACCAAAGAAATTAAAATATAAATTTAAAGAAATATTTAAGGTCATTCGTGGGATCCTCACTCGAGGAAATGATTTTTTTATTTAAATTTATATTTCCATTTCTTTACTCTGGTGTCAAGGCACAGTACGGCATAAGTTCTGTCACTCAACACGCAGAATTCAGCGGAAAGTGGGGAACGGAGTGTGTTACCACTAAGTTTGCCCACCCTGGGCATAGGAAATTTAGTGGTGCTGTATGCGGGATCCATTGTGAAACCGATTGAATAAATATTTTATTTCCTCGAGTGGTATCGAACCCACAACCGACACGTTGCAGTCACACCCTTGAGCCCCTTTTTCTATTTATAGCATGAAATACTGTTTTAAAAATACATATTTATATATCTTCCTTTAATAATTTCAGTCGGCGTTATCTCGTGTATGTGCAAACAGAACAACGTTGATCATCGCGCATCGACTCTCTACAATAATACATGCAGATGAAATTCTTGTCCTCAAGGACGGAGAGGTCATTGAGAGGGGAAAGTAAGTTTATCAAATACAGAAAAGAATTTACTCTATATGAGTAAAAATATCGAAATGTACAAATGAGATAGCGTTAATAATAACTATAATTTTTTTTAGTTTATATAAAATTTTAAGTAAGGTATATTATTATTTATATAATAAAGTTAAATAACATAATTAATTTTAATATTAATATCATAGTTCTCATATTTTTATTTGTATTTTTAAATATACTATGATGTGACCTTATATGTTACTAGATTATATAAATAACAATTATAATTATATTATTATAGGTTTAAAATTTTATTGCCTGTAGATGGGGTTAGAGTTTTTCATTTAAGGTTCGTACCACTTAATTTTGGAGACGTTGCCTATTGAGTGACGATATTTAATAGAAATAAAAATAACTTATTCCCTCTGGTGAAAATCGGATTCATAACCGACACACTATGAATGATCGATATTAAAAAATATATTTTCTAATTTTCAGTCACGAAGAACTTTTAGCCCAAGCCGGCTTCTACGCTGGAATGTGGAATCAACAACTAGAATCTAGAAATAGCAACGGAAATGGAAACGAGACCAACGTTGAAGGCAATAATAACAGGCCACCGCCGCAAACTAACGGAATGAACACGTTCGGGCACGGACACGGTCACGGACATGGCCATTAGATCAGAATATTGTTTTAGTTTATTTGTACTTGAAACTCGAAAAGAAAAATGATTTAACTCTCATATTAGAGTCGTTATCCATAAACTACTTCACGTCACGTATTTCGTGATTTTTTTACCTTTCCCCCCTCTATGTTTGTGTCTCAAGTGATTACAATTTTTGATACATAGAATGAAGTCGTATAATTTTAAATTTTACATCAAGAAATAATGACTGTGGAAAAATTATTGTTGAATAATGATTTTCGGAGTTAGTATTTCTAGTAATTCCCTTTACGTACCAAACGCAGCAGTATTTTTTGCTTTGGCATCATTTACCTAGTAGTTACCCTAAAATACTCCATTTTCGGAGCTACCCGAATGCATTCTATATTATTTATAATTTGTATGTAATGTAATATCTCGAAAAATTCTCACTCCCTTAACGTGTGGACGTATGTTATGGATGGCCTCTAATTGTAATAAAAAAAAATACATTTTTCACATCACATTAGACGTTATGACTGTGTGGAAACGAACAAATCGACGAATATTTCTATATCATTACTTATAGTGAATTCGAGGGTGATGGCCACGTAGATTATTAAATTTGGGGTGCTATACAAGAAAAAAAATATATGAAAAAAAAAAACTGTTTATAGCATAAGTTAGGCTTTTGATAACTTTAAAATGTATTGCACACGTTTTCTTACTGTTGTCCTAATTTGGTTCTAGTGTGGCCTGCAATTTCAGATAAAAAAAAATATTTATAATAAATAGACAATAGACATAACTTAGTGCTAACTGATGTTGGAATTAATAAGATTAAAAACAGTTTTTAATTTTCCTTCTATTATATTGATGTATAGTATTTGTTTTATGTATTGTAATCCGTCATTTTAACTAGTAATACAGCGAAATTCATCGATTTTCTCAATAATCTCTAATTATTAAAATTTAATATGTAAATACAATCGACAACAAAGGTAACCTAATCTAATTAGTCTTATTAATTTCGCAATCTATTCTCAAAATGTCCATAAAGTAAAAATACAAATATAAAAACCGTCATTATGTAAAAATATTAAATGCTTTGCTAATACAGGATTCTCCTAAAACAAAATGTTTATTATTATTAAATTAAAATGTAGCCTTCAACTGTTTATATAAAAATTTAAAGACCAAAGTTGTATTTAGCTTGTCATTTCTAGTTATATAAATTGTAAATCACGACGAATTTAGTACTTATAAGGAGATTCCTGCTATTTCATTTCAAATTTTTGTAAGAGTGCCATTAAGATATGACTGAATGGAAATGGCGTAATCAGGTATAGTATTTATATATATATTATTATATATTAAGACTTAAAGTAAGCACTATATGCAGGGCATCGCGATATTACAATATTACGTTGATAATAAAGAGATTGATATAGGTTTTGAACTCTAAATTTATAATTTTACAGTCAATTCATTCAGGTGTAGAAAACTGAAAATTTTTAATTATAATTGAAATGTTTTTAATTAATAATTGATAAATATTTAAAAAGGAATTTATGTGATTATCATTGTAATAATTACTATTTTATTTTTTAGATACTTGCTTTTCGCTACATACATATATAATGTAACTATTTATATATTTATTTACCTATAAAGTAGTAAAAAAGGGATAAATTTTTTAAATGTTATTTTTTTAGTGCCTCAAAAAAGGTAAATATGCATTTGGAGTACAAAACCTACATAATACAATTGTAACTGTCGTATTGCGTGGAAAGATGAATAAAAATAAAACAAATAAATCGTTTTAAATATTTATTATTATATATTTTATTTCATTATATCGAAATAGTTATATAGTTTATTGTGATTTCTATATCTTGTCAGTTATAGAACTAGGTCGCAGTATGATTCAATACACAAAATGCATTGTGATGATGTTACCATGTTGTACCTTGTAGTATTAAATATATTGTGAAGGGAAATTTGTATGTTCAATTATAATTATATAAAATTCATTATTTTTTTTTTATTTTTTTCTATTTTAAATTTTTTGTGGTAAATATATGAAGCTTATATAAGCATAGTTCCAATAGTGTTGCTTTAATTTTTTTGGACTTTCAGATGTTAATTGCTTTTATTTATTTAATCTCTCTAATCTAATCTAATCTAATCTAATCTAATCTCTAATACACAGCAGTGGGAATCTAGTGTTAAGACAGTGCGTTTCCCACTTTCCGCCGAGTTCTGGGGGCATTGCGTTGAATGGTGGAACTAAACGCCGCGCTTTGCCTCGACACCAAAGTAAAGAAATGATAATATAAATGTTAATATTTTTTTCATTTCCTCTAGTGGGGATCGAACACACAACCAGTCGATTCTACAGTCGCACTTTGTGCCCCTGCGCCACGGCTGGCCTCGACAATGAAAATACAATTAGTCAAAGTTCAAAATAAATTTATTTGCACAAACGAAGCAAACTAAAATATATATTTTTTATAAAGTTTTTAAATATTCATCCTCCTGAAATTAAAATATAAATTTTAAATACGTATGTAAAATACATACAATAAGATTGATATTCAAACATTTCTCTTAATCATTGAAGACACTGTAATGTCGACCGATGCTCATAAACTTCTTAACCTTCTATTAAAAATAAAAACAATACATTCCATGCTTATATAACTCTAGGATGGCAGTATATTAACTTTATGAAATTGATACAGAAAGCTTGTTAATTATAGATTTTTTAGTACAGTTCGATATATGAAAATCTACCAGGGGTGGACTCGGCCCTCAAAACGTTTATGGGCACAGCCACATTATATCGGTCAAATGTGAGTGGGGGTAACAATTCACAAATAGTTTTTGCTTTCTCGTAAAAATGATTACTATTTTCGACGGTTGCATTATCACAAACTACAGATTATATCGTTAACATATCAGCCTGAATAAGCCATAAAAGCTTCATGCTGTATCCGCACGTAATAAGGTAGGTGGAGGGAACGTGGGAACCTAGTGTTAAGATACTCATTCAGACACTTCCATTACCCACTTTTTGCCGTAATGTAATCAAGATAAACAACTTCTTAGGAAGGCCTGCGTGTTCAGTCGCGTAACTCAGCGCTGCGCGTTGCATCATTACCAGAGCGAAGAAAATATTAAACATTAAATGAATTCCTCGAGTGGAGATCGAACTCGCAAACCGCCACGTTTACAGTCGTATGCTTGTGCCTCTGCGCCACTACAGGCCTAGCCTAAAGCTATATGGGGACTAAAATGTGTGGACATACCCATCGTGTCCATAAACTACATATGGTAATTATATAAATGTTATTCAACGAGTAGTAAATCACCTTCATTAAATGCAATCAATTTTTTTCATTACTTTCCTTTTGTTTTAAGTTCCTCTGTTGATATTCGGACACGCTCAACGAGGGTCGTGTTTTCGCATACTCCACACTGCGTATGGAATTCTGATTTCGATGTTCCATCACGTCGATAGTCTTCACGTAGTCAGAGGAAATTTTTCTAGCAGTTTTTCTGCCATGCTGCACACTAAGCGCCTGCTCGAAAGAGCTGTTCTCCATTGTTATAGATTGACGTGGAAAATGATCTCTTATGTTTTCCGCTTCTCTTCCAACCATCGGGGTTTGGGTTAACATGAACGTTTTCGGCTTGGGTGTCGGCACTGAAGGTCTACAAATCGATTATTTTTAACAATATTTGCTTGGCAAGCAAATTTTACTAAGTATTTTTGAATTGTATGTATTTATTGCAAGTGTTGTATCATATATTTATACCTTGATATACCTTTGTTTTTTTTTTCAATTACACGCATGCAACAGGGTAGGCAGAAGGAGGAGGCCTAGTGTTAAAACTAGGGGTCGCAATCCGGGATCCCGGGATTCAAAAATCCCGGGATATCGGACCAAATATAGGTCTTTAAAATCCCGGTTTTAATTTTGCAAGAAACCGGGATTTTCGATATTTTCGGATTTTAGAAAGTTAACAGTTAGTTATTCGAATTAAAACGTGCCTGCTATTAAATTCAGGCTTATTTAAGATATACAATGGTACATAACATACATCGGCAAAAGTAAGCGATGAGTTTCCCTCAAAATTCGAAATTTTACGATATTAACCGAGTTTGACCGGCCGACCAACGATCGCACGAATACCGTATTTTCTCATTGGGCGTCGTTGTTGCGCGTTTTTGTTGTACGTCGGTGTTGCACGTTGTTGTTGCACGCTTTTCTTGCCCGTCGATGTTCCAGGTGTCATTATTGTTTTTCGTTAATATTGATTAATATGATATATATATTATAACTAACTTCACGCTTTATCCCTAGCGGGATAGTCAGAACGGAGCGCCAAACGCTACGGTCTCTACATACCTTTTTCGCCTCGTCCATTGTCATGAATCTCTTTATACATGCCTTCCAGGCGCTCCTCATGCTTTTTACGTAACCCTCCTCCAGTATCTTTGATACTTTTTTCGAAGGTCAACCGAGATCTCCTCTTACCTCTCTTACCGCTCACTTTTCCATCATAAATCTTTTTTGCCATTCTTTCATCACTCATTCGTTCGACGTGCCACCAGCTGAGCATTTTCTTCTTCATTCTCACCGTGACATCCTCGCTAGTACCTGCCATTCTGTGTATCTCTTCATTGCGGATTCGATCCGCTAAGCTGACTTCGCATATCCTACGAAGAGATTGCATCTCCACGGCATTCATCTTTCTTTAATTCTTCTTCTGTAATACCCATGTTTCGCTGCCGTATAACAGAGTCGGTCGGCATTGTGTACGGCCAAACGCGCAGTCGTGCTGACGTTTCGCCATCTCATCAATGCAACTAAGGCTACTAAGGCTACTAAGGCTCCGTTAACCTTGTTACCGGCAGCAATACGCCTTTCCACATCTATCTGGCATCTTTCATCTCTACTGAACATACTTCCCAAGTATACCACTTCATTCACTTGTTCTAATATCTTTCCATTTACACTGATCTTGCATTCCGTCCTTTCTTCATCTCTTTCAAAAATCGGAACCTTTGTCTTATTCGCATTGAGGCTTAGACCATTACATTCACACCCTTCTTTCAGAGTGGTGACCAACACCTGCAACTCGCATTCTGATGATGCAATAAGCACTGCATCATCTGCGTACAGCAGACAATTCACATTCAGGTCACCTACTTTCACTCTCATATCGCTTTGTTTCACTCCTTGGAGACAGCTATCCAAATACAAATTGAACAACCAAGCTGACATGGCGCAACCTTGTTTAACACCCGATCGAATGTCAAACCAGGGCGATATGCCAGCTCCAACTCGCAGGCAGGCTGGGTGATCTCTGTAAAGAGACTTTACAGAGATCACCCAGGCTGCGTGCGAGTTTCTTTATAGCCTGCAACAAAGGTCCACTCACATTGTACCGGAGTAGTATCTCCCATAATTTCGCTCTGTCAAACACCTATATTCCAAGTCCACAAAAGCACAGAAAACTTTTTGGTTAACGGCCAAAAATTTTTCCGTGATCATGCAGAGCGAAAAGATCTGATCCATACACCCTCTTCCAGGTCTAAAGCCTCCTTGGGCCTCCCACAACAGCCTTTCAGATCTCTCTTGCATTCTTCTCGCTAAAACTTTAGTACAAACTTTACTATCTAAGCTAATCTGATAGCCCTATGGCTTGCGCAGTCTATCTGTGAACCTTTGCCTTTATACAAAGGCACGATGACCGCACCTCGCCAATCGTCTGGGACCTCCCCTGATTTGATTTGATCACAAAAACCAGAACAAGTCCAAGGCGCCCACCATATTTGATCATCTCGGCAGTAACTCCATCTGCTCCCGCTGACTTACCACATTTCAGACTTAGTATTGCACTCTCAACTTCTTTTACACTGATTTCGCCATCAGCTACATCAAAACCTAGCGTTTCGCTGCTACTTGAGACTGAGGCGTCATCACATTCATACATCTCCTTGTAAAATTCCGCCCATCGCTGCAAAAACGCTGCAAAACATATGTTGTTAAATAATAAGCCTATAAGATATTTTTCGTAGCAAATTATTATATATTTTTTTGTAATTAAAAATTGTTTTATGTAGTAAATATAATTTTATTTACTACTTCCCTAAAAATATCCCCCTAATTTAACTCTAAAAAAAGAAGGGGCTTGAAAAATTATTAATTTTGGTACAAAAAACTAAAATATCGAAAATATCGAAAAAACCGGGATCCCGGGATTTTTTTGAAGTCGATATCGAAAATCCCGGTTTTGCTTGAATGGTCCGATATTGCGACCCCTAGTTAAAACACACCGCTCTCCACTTTCTGTAAAATTTCGTGTTGAGTTGCCGAACTCAACGCCGCACTTTGCACACCAGAGGGAAGAAATGACTATATTGTATATTTCTTTTTATAGTGTGAGAATCGTACCCACAACCTGTCGCGTTTACAGTCACACGCTTGTGCCCCTTTTTGTTGTTAAGCCTAATTAAATCTATTTTATGCTAATTAAGTGTACCATAATTATACTTTAACTTATACAAATTCTAGTTATATTTAAAAAAAAACAGACCATCAAAAAGACGATAATGTAAAGTAATCAAGATGAACAACTTCTTAGGGTTTCGTATCGCAAAACTTCAAAAGGATAGAAATGGAAGTCTTATAGAATGTCAGTCAGTGTCTTACAATCATTTTATCTAACAATTTTATTTCAATATACAAAATACCTGTAATGTTTCAGTGTAGGTCCCTCATCGGAATCCGTAGTAAGGTCATTATACAAGCGGGATAGCGCTGACTTTCTGTGTACTTCCGCGTCGGACCCGGTGAGGTCACCGCGGGGGAACCCGGTCGGCTTACGTGGCGTTCTGCTTCCAGTTTGTGTGGCTATTGCCGATTCTGCTATACGGACTTTGCTGACAATTTACGTGTACATATAAGACAATTTGATAATATTTATATTAATAATAAATCTGAGAATATAAGAGGCAGAACCACGTACGTATACATTTAACCACTACAAATTCATTTCTTTTTTTTTTAGCTTCACGCTTTTTTCCCGCACATAGGAGGGTAGGAAGAAGGAACCTGGCAAAGACTCTGTTCTATATAAATACACTTCCGTTCCCCACTTTCCACCGACATTTATCTTACTAAAGTTAATTAACTTAGTAGAAGTTTTATAAGCTATATAAGTCCTTATACGTGTTTCAATGGTGCCTCTAGCTGCTGAGCCTTCGTCCCGGATATTAAATCCTTAAAGTAACTTTTAAATTTACATACACCCATATACATATTATTTACACGACTACTCTACCATCAACATACATATTTACACGAGTACGTACAACTTTTTTGCCAAATAAGCGCTTTTAGTTTAAAAAAAAAAACAATTTTACCGTGATTCTGTTAATGATTCATCATCATCATCTTTCGAATTAAGATCCTCCGAAATAGAATCACGTATTAAGTATATTTTTGCTATATCTTCGGTCCTGACAAAGCCTGTCTGACGTCTTCTAATTTTACTTGGTTGTCTCTTAGTCGAAGATATGCTTATAGAAACTTTCCTAATCGAAATGATAAAAAGAAAAAAATATGAAAAAAAAGTAATGTATTTGTTTCTATTTAGTTAAAATTATTCTTACTTATCATGAGCCTCTCTCGAACGACGATCTGTTGACGCAACTCTATAAAAATAATATTTTTCTAAATAACGATACAGAAAAATACAACTAACTGGAGTTTATAATTTCTTATAACTGTACCTGAATCTTCTCAACTCTTCATCAGTAATAAGATCGGATCTGTAACGTAACACATAATAAGACTAAAAAATAGTTCTCTCAAAAGAAATTATAGTTTTTTTATAATAGCTTAATATAACATGAGTTTATGCTTTTTTTTGTTTGCTTTCACGCCTTTTCTCACTTTTCAAGTGTTAGGTAGTGAGAATGTAGTGTCCAAACACTCCGTTCTGCAGTTTTCACCTAAATTCGAGCCAGTCTTCATTCGTTCGAGCACTAGGGTCGGGCGGGCAATTGAAATTATGTAATGATTTCTATAGAACCCTTCAATATGGAACAAATTCCTAACACACAATTAAACGTGATAGGACGTACTATACAGCTTAAATGTTGCTGTTATATATTTAATATTGAAACTAGAATGTAGAGAGAATAACAAAAACTTAGCACGAAATTTTAAAAAAATACTTCTATATAGAGGCCGGTCGTGGCGCAGTGGCACGAGGTGTGACTGCAAAACTGACTGGTTGTGGGTTCGATCCCCACTCGAGGAGATGAAATATTTACTTAAATTTATATTTCCATTTCTTCGCTCTGGTG
>DWQW01005584.1:0-17562 GCA_018249695.1 Heliconius erato demophoon
AAGCTAAACGATTCAAAAATAGTTTCGAACGTTAAAAGCTAAAACATACATGCTACAGTTAGTAAATTAGTAGCAATTAGTGTGTACTTATACTTGATACTATCGTGATCTTTCTATGCTTTTTTTTTACTACTTGTACATAGGTGGGTAGAGGGAACCTGGGAACCTAGTGTTGATTGGCAGAACTAACTCGTTATCATTACTATACTTACTTATTAATATTATAAATGTGACAGTTTGTGAGGGTGTATATTTGTTCCACTTACCAGCAAAAACTATTAAACTTTACAGTAACTATTGCTTATATTTACATCAAAATAACAACACATAGGCTACAACTTATATAATATAACGATAAGTTTAAGAGAAAATGCTACTAAAGGTAAATATTTAAATTTATAATATATGTAAATGTGTAGATATTTGTGTGTATGTGTAAATATTTGATCGAGTCCTCCGAGGCCGAGTATCTTAAAATTTCTAAATATGAATAGGGTGAAAATATAATTTCCCCCAATATCAAGGCCCAAAGCTTTTATTTTTTCTTTTTCCGTATATTCTTTCATTTTCCTACTGTATTTCGAAAATAGCAGGGTAGAGTACGGTAGTGCTGTGTCACTGTACTCCACGCATCGCCCAAATTTCGGGACACTGGATAGCTTAACACTGCTCGTTGTTTTTCCAAGATGGGGAAATGAAAACAGTGCATTCCACAGACTGAAGAAAAGGAAATTTTGATAAATATATATACATTTATATATAATTATAGAATTTTAAAATATTTAGCTATATTTTTATTAATTAATAAACTTATTACAAAAGTATTAATTTTGAGCTTGTAACTCAAAAAATATATCGAAAGCTAGTTACTTAATTTTTCCGCTCTCTGCACGAGACCAAGCGCGGCGTTGAGTTCCGCCACTCAACACTCAATGTTTAGAATTCAGGCGGAAAGTGCGGATCATAGTGAGATATTTTTTTTCGCCCAATAAACAATTTATTAACAATTGTTCCTTACGCACCGCACAAATTTCATGACATTATGCGTTGGCGGAACTTAACGCCGCGTTTTATCTTTTCATAGAGCGAGGAAATAATAATAGTTAATTTCCCCGAGTGGAAATCGAACCTACATATATTTTCTTAATAATATTAAAAAAAAACCTTTTATTACAAATATTTTTCATAATAATAGTGTTGAAAAATTCGCTAATGACGTCACGTGTGCGAAAGAGACGCCAATATATCAATTTTATAGGTGAGAACGGGACAGATACATAAAAAGGCTAACGATAAAAGGTGAAATGCAAAGACTAAACACGTAGATGTGATGGGCGGAATATGTTTATAAAAAATATTTTGATGAGGCATTAGGGAATATATTTTATATGTTTGCCTTCTTTTTAATTTTATTATTTTTAACTAACTTTTGTGCATTTTTTTATTTAAAAAGGATACAAATTACTTTTAGGTTAATTTTTTCTTTGCATACTTTAAAAATATGTCATATTTTATTTCTTTATTTCTCGTGTTATTTTTATAAATCATGCATGCTTTTACATGCTCTCTTTAATTGTGTGTTTTTTTACCAGCCAATTTTCTCTTTTATCTCCATACAATATGCCATTGGCGAAGTGTGTTGTGCTCAGTTGGTACGTTCCAAACGCTCGGTTACAAGGGAAGAACTGAAGAGAACTATTTATTTTTATATACAATTTGAATTTAATCAACTACTGTCAATCTACCACATACACCACAATCTAAATCCTTTTCTATCCAAATAAATAAATTTTCACTTTACTTCACCACCATCATCAGAAAGTACATATAAACGCAACAAAATCATTTCAAAATATTATCAGCTCACTTTACAACAATTTAATTCTAATCTAATACAACAACCATTTGATATATCTAAATTATCAATAATAGATATTGTCGCATCTTATTTGCATAATCTTTGGTACGTGCGAGCGAGACTGATATATTCAGAAGTCATATGTTAGAGTGAAACAGCAATAGCCAGGACCACCCAAGTTGAAGCGGTATTCATGTTCTTTTGACTCATTATTAGTCTTGATCGTTTAGTTATTTTTTTTATTTTGTTTTTTTTTAATTGAGATCTAGGTTTTAGTTTTTAATATTTTAATGATTGATAAGTTGATGATTGATAAGCTAGATTGGATGTTTCTTAGAAATTGAGTTCTATTTAAAGGATGAATAAATAACTTTTGTTTATTTGTTTGTTTTTTGTTAAATTTTTGTTTTATCTATAATACTGCTGTGGTATTTTGATTAATATTAGAAAGCTATTAATCGAAAATTATTGTTTACTTACGAATAAATTTGTCAAATTTATATATTTCTTTAAATATATTTTATAATTTAACAAAATAAATGTATTGTCATTACGTCTTTTTTCCAATTAAAATAAATTTTATAATTTATACACTTATTAATAACATATACTAACCATTCTAAAATATAAAAATATATATATTTATAAATAAAACAGGTTAAAATTTTAAATAAATAATTAAAAAAACTATTACTAAAGTATCAAAACTACCACACCAAGTATCAATCTATCACATTGCGCTACACAAGTAATACATTTTTCGATACGATTGTACTTGACTTATTTTAATTGAAAACATACGGGAGGAGATTTCGTTATAAAATTATTAATTAATATATTCTTTATTAATCAATAAACATGACGGCTGTGGGTTCGATTTCCACTCAGTGAATTAGATAATTTTCAATCACTACGCTTTGGTAACAAGATAATGGAGAAAGGTCTTAACACTAAGTTTTTTTATTTCCATATATTATTTTACCTTAACTTTCGTTGAAGCCGTAGTAGCACAGTGGAACAGTAATCGCGACGGTTGTTGGTTCGATCCGTGCTATATCGTTATTTTCATTTTCTCCCTCTCATAGTGAGACAGCGAGGCGTCGAGTTCCGGACAAGCAATGCCTTGAAAATTCGGCGTACAGTGGGGAACGGGGTGTTCAAGTTCTCTCTGCGTGAAGTGAGGTTCTATATGCGGGATACAGCGTGAAGCTAAAAAAAGGTATAACAAACAGTACTTACAAGCCTTGATTATTAAAATGTAGAGCACCGGCCTGGGGCACTAGTTCACTAAGACACTAAATCACTACCTATTCTCTCACAATAGTAATCCATACAAATCCAACATCATACAATCATCAGTATCGGTGTTAGTTTAACGCCTCGTCGTATAATTTGAGTGATGTCTGATAAGTGTTGTTGTTATATAGAAATGTTCTTATAGAAATGTTTTTATAGAAAGGTTTTATATAGAATTATTTGTTTATGTTTTAATAGTGTTTATATGTTTGACTAGCTACCCGCTCGCGGCTTCGCCCGCGTGTATTACACTTTTTTAAGCTGCCAACTGTTAGGACACTCCGTTTTCATATTTCCGACGACTTCTGGTAGCATTGCGTGATAAGTGGCGGAACTCAGCGCCGCTAATGCCTTCACACCAGAGCGATCTAATACCAATTTCGTGATCTAATAACATTATCATTTAAAAAAAAAAAATTAAATTAGCTTCACGCTGTATCCCGCACACAGCAGGGTAGGCAGAGGGAGCCTAGTGTTAAGACACTCCGTTCCCCACTTTCTGCCGAATTCTGGAGGCATTGCGTGTTGAGTGGCAGAACTCAACGCCGCGCTTAACCTCGACACCAGAGCGAAGGAATGAAAATATAAATTTAAGTAAATATTTCATCTCCTCGAGTGGGGATCGAACCCACAACCAGTTGGTTTTGCAGTCACACCTCGCGCCGCTGCGCCACGACCGGCCTCAATTTTAAAGACAATATTAATGTATTGATAGCTAAAGTTTCAGTGAACTCAATAAAACACTAATTTTATAGCAATATACTCATTTTATAGAATTGCATGCAACATCATGCAATTCTTTATATTGACATATTTTTTATTATTTATGAACTGACTGAATTAAAACAAACGCAAAATGTTAAGGGAAGTTTCCCAAAACTGCATGTTTAAACCATTTCTAAGGTTAGCGTGAAACGCATAGTTAAATAAACAACATTTTTAAAAATAATTATTTTGGGTAATTTCATATTATTAATAAATGATCCCAATTGATCTGCTCAGATATCTTCCATGTACAAACAGCGATGATATACAGTTTTATTGTATGTATAGATATATGGGTACTTATTAGATATTATTAAAATGTCTCGAGTGTCAGGCGGAAAGAGTCTTAACACTATTTTCCATTGCTTATTCTGCTTAATATAATTTCCATCGCTTAATATAAAAATGAATAATATAAAAAACATTTTTCTATTTAGAATTTAAATTTAGTGGCGCAGCCACACAGTGTTCTATAAAAAAAATATTTTTGCCTCATATATTATATTTTCGAACTTTTATTCTGTTAACTAAATCTACTTGAGGCCAGTAGTGGCGCAGGGGCACAAGTGATTGTAATCTCTTTGCTCTGGCCTCGATCTGGTAACGAGGCAAACTCAACACGCCATGCCTCTAGAATTTGGCGGAAAGTGAGGACTTGGACACTAGGTTCCCAAGTTTCCTCTGCCTACCTTACTATGTACAGGATACAGCGTGAAGCTAAAAAAAATATCAATCTATCAATGAAAGTAAATCTTTCAAAGCTATTTCAATTTTCTTCTCATTCTTACTTGAAAACTTCCTCATCTTTGACGAATATAATATTGTTATGAATTCAAATTAAAAAGTATTGTTAATTAATAATAACATATCAGCAAGAAGAAGCCTAGAATGGCGAAAAAATGAAGTTTATGGCATATTTTTATTATTTTTTTATCATCTTCACGCTGTATCCCGCACACAGCAAGGTAGGCTGAGGGAACCTAGTGTTAAGAATCTCCGTTCCCCACTTTCCGTCGAGTACTGGAGGCATTGTGTGTGAGTGGCGGAACTCAGCGCCTCGACACCAGAGCGAAGAAATAAAAATATATATTTTTAGAAGTCGGAAGCCGTTAAAGTTAAAAAAAAACACTATATAAACACATATCGTCTATATGTTTCTAAACTATTTGGAAAGAGATACTACGTAATTGCAATAAGTGACATGTATCACCTAATAACAATACTTCGCACTCGATCGAACCCACAACCAGTCGATTTCACAGTCACATTTTGTGCCTCTGCGCCACGACTGGTCTCTATTATCTCTTATTATTTTATCACAGTATTTAAAATGCAAGTTCATAGTCACCCAGTAACACAGGGTTTGCCTTCATACGCCGTGGATACGAGTTCGATTCTCACTCGTAAGCTATTTGCATTTCCTCGTTCTCGTAGAGAACGTCCGGTCGGCTCTCAAATTAAAAATCAATATCTCTACGCAGCATCAATACCTCGAGCTGAAAGTTAAAAATTAACAAATAATCCATGTTTACTACTATTTATTATAAAAAAAGCACAGCATTTTTTTTTGTTTTGTCACTCCAAAAATAATTATCTTTGTTTCACAAATAATGAAAAAAAAAAATTTTGATTAGTAGCATTTAGGATCGTAATAGGATCTATTCATAATAAATCAATATTTGATAGTTATACGTCTGTGCTATATCCCGCACCAAGCAGGGTAGGTAGAGACACTCCGTTTTAACAATCGAATTTAGTTTTAAGATATGTTTATTTATTATCAAAATCAATTTCCAGTCAGTATTCTAGTATCTGATCTAATCAGTAGGTATATAAAGAGTGACGTGAACAGGCAAAAAATAAAGAATAGAGGGAAAGAAAGAAAAGTGTCCGGTAACTCTGACCGCAGAACCGCGAAGTTAAAACTAAAAACAAACTAATTAACAGAGTGTTTTAACACTAGGTTCCCAGGTTCCTGCTAGCTTCTCACCGTATCCCTCGTATAAAGAGGAAAGCAGAGGAAATCTAGTGTTAGAATACTGTACCCCACAAGCCGCACAATTTTAAAAACAATGCTTGTTGAGTGCCGAAACTCAACTCAACTCGTTACCTACCTACCAGAGTAAGAATATGAAATTTCTCTTTCCCCCGAGTGGGAATCGAAGCTGCAACGATCGTCTTTACAGTCAGACGCTGTACATCGTATGTTATATATGTATTTATAGTGTACAACGCCGGGTTCAACCATAAGTGTTATTAATAATGCCTGTTACAGCACCCGTAGCGTTGAGTGGATGTACCTGTAAGTGATTTTTAAAAAAATAGAGTTCTAATTTTTTTTTATTAGAATATACTTACCTATAAATTATTTTTTTGTTAATATTCTTCCTTCTGTATTTATGTATTATTAGGTGTTTGTTTTTATTAGAATAACATTAACAATTATATTATAATTTTATATCTTATAATCTCTTCTCCACAATTTTTTATACAAAATAATAATGAGGAAAATATTTCAATTTAATAGCTTTCTTTTAAATGTAATTAAAAAAGATAATTACTACTTTAAATTGTGAAACATAATAACTACTTTACATTGTAATTAATCCATTTAATTGAACAAAATGAACAAAATTAAAATATATTTTTTATATAAAATAATAATTTAAAAAAAAAATACCAACGAGACCTGTAAGATGACAATATTATGGATTCAGTTTCCATCAGGAGCACAACAACACTTTCCATAGGACGAAACATATTAAGCCACCACTCAAAAAATGGAGTGTCTTAACACTACGTATCCTCTGCCTACCCTGTTATATACGGGATAAAGCGTGAAAGTACAAAAAGAAAATTCAATGTATTTTATATACATTTAGCTACATCCATATTAAGCTAACGTCAGCGTCGTGTGTGGTCCAGCACTATAACGTAGTACATGCATATATTGTGATTTCTTTTCCCGCCAAAAAACCTGATTTAATTATTATGAAGAATTGTTATTATTATAAATATATATTATATCTTATATATGGTATCTATATCCGATTATTAAAAATGAAATATGTAGATAATAAAAATAAATGTATCTATATAGAAATTTAAGTGTACATTATTAAGTGTATAATCTCCATGTAATAAAAAAAATATATTTCACTTTTTCTTTGCTAAAGATAGTCCTGGGTTACAGAAGAATTCCTTGGCTCCGGTATCCACGGCCTGTGGTGGTCGAGGAGGAAGGAGCACCGTCATAGGCGTAAAAATAGGGAGGCCGGGTAGGCCATGCCCACCCCAGAATAAACTCAAATTTCAACCCTGAAAAAATAAAAAAAATCCTTTACACGAACATATCTGTTTAAAACTAAATTCCAGCACCCCAAAAATATCTCTAGATACGCCCAAGGGCACCGTAAGATTTTAGTGGGTAGTGTGGACGGTCTATATCTGTCGGTCCATGAGACTCGCTCAAGTTCCTTTTACTGGAGGCGTACCTATAAAAGGAAGAGGAGATAAAAGATAGATAAAAAAATGGATGGAGAAAAAGGGCACATACTGATACTCCCAATTCCATACAACGATCGATGTTCGAGTCATTGCGTGGTGGCGGAACTCAACACTGCGTTTTGAGGAGGGAAATATTATAGCTATCGTTTGATCGGGCTAAGATCGATTATTTATTTTCTTTTATCTTTGTTTACTTCACTCTTTATCTCGCAAACATCAGGGAAGGTAAAGGCAAACTAGTATCAAGACACTTTGTCCTCCGTCTCAATTTGTACTTAGGTATTTCTATTTGTAATTACTGTGTTACATCGGTTTTAAAAGCTTAATTTGTGTTCGCGGGTTTGATTCTTTTCTTATTTTCCTTAGCTACTGGTGTAACAAGACAATATGTGGCGTTGAGTACCGTCACTCACCATGAAATAACTCGAAAATTGGGCGGTGCATGGAGTATAGAGTGTGTTAACACTAGGCTTGCGGTACCTACCTTGATATATACGGGATACAACGTGCAGCTAAAGGAAAGGAAAAAATCTTTCTACGTTTAAATATAATATAATCCTTAAATAACTTTTTCAAAACCGCATAATTGATAGTAATTGTGTTGTTAAAAAATATATCTCATCAAAAAATACAGATACAAATTAGTAAAAAGAATTTATCCTAAACAATAATTGAAACTAAATCAAACCTGGGACGTTCTGTTAATAAAGATTTCATTGACAAACGCAGTAACCTGTCCAAATATTAAAAAACACACACACACACACACACACACACACATATAAGCTAATAAAAAAATTGATTTTTTTTCTTAACTTTTTAATCGATCAATGATCTAAGGTCATTCCGCTTTACGGTCTCAAAGTGATTTTGTCAGATCGCATTTTGATTTAGTTGCTTATAATGTATGAGAATTTTTAATTTGGTCATTTGATACTGTGTATGTGTTTTAATTAACACGCCCTTGTGGTTCAGTTGTCAAAACTAATTTGAGTTATAGGTTGTGGGTTTATATCCGTAAAATTGTGTTATGTGAATATAATAGGGACGGTCGTGGGTTCGATTTTCTGCACCCACACAACGTGACGTCGCCACTCACCATTCAATGTCTCGAAAATTAGGCGGTATGGGGAATGGTTGTCTTAATTTTTTTCTATATTCCCTCTGCCTACCCTGCGGAATACATAGTGATGCTAAAATTAATAATAATAATCCGTAGAAAGCTTAGTGATGGTGTGGGTTCGAATCTCGATTGATAGAGTGGCTAATAAATAAGGAAGGTTGTGTAATAGCATTTTTATTGTAGGTATTAATTACAATTTACATCAAATTACAAGAAATAGCTATTAGATATAAAAAAATAAAAAAATCACTGGGACCCGGTAATGAGCCACTTGCATGTAATGAGACGTATGTGTCTCATAAAATCTTAATAATGGTATGAGGCCGCCGCGCAGCGACACAGCGTCTGGTTTCAAAAGCGACGATTGTAGGTTCTATTTTCAATTGAGACAATGGTTTTTTTTTTCATTTCTTTGCTCTGTTAACACAACAAATGTAAGAAGGCAAAGTTTCAGCGGAATTATCAGAAATACGTGAAACTACAAAAAATATGATCTAAATAAGCTCATCAGTATCTTTACAGAACAACGACTATCGTTGAATAACCATAGATTGTATCTGTGTTAGATCAATTACCGAGATAGTTTGACAGATGTCTCATTTTGACAGGTGTCGTGACAGCTTATATATTAAAAGGTCACTAGAAGTAGAAAAATATGTGGATTTGGTCTCAATTGAACTTTTAATTCATAATTGAGTTGTGTTTAGACACAACTTTTGTATGTTGGGGGAAATTTCGGGGCGGCGTTGAGTTCCGCAATTTAATATGCAATGTCTATTTTGTTATGTTCTTTTGATTATGCCATTCGAAGTGTGCCAGTTAAACACTAGTTCTCATTGTATACAGAACACACAAAGGACGATAAAATAGATCATCAATATATACTTTTATTACATAAAAAAATAATTTTAACATTTTCAAATAAATTGTTATAAAAAGTATATTTCAAAATATAAAAAAAACACGCATTTGACGGTGAGACAACGGTCCAATCCATCGGTGGTTCTCCAACTCCAAAACTTCCGAGAGAGGAACCTCCTCACAATACGCGTCGTCCCAAGTAAAACTTACTTGTGTTCCGGTTCTTGATCCAACAACTAAGCGATAACCTCTTAAGATGTTGGTCGAGGCTTTTCGCTCTTAAACTGTTAACTGAAACCACTATCGGCACATTGATAGTCGCATTGACATCCCACATGGCGGTAATCTCATGGGCTAAGTCCAAATATTTAGTAATTTTCAATAGATATATTGTTGTACAATAGGAAGATGTATGTTAGAAAGAAGATATCCAATGTCTCGAATTTGGACGGAAAGCGGAAAGAGGAGTGTCTCGTACACTTAATGTCATCTTACTAAAAAAAATATTATTAATGTGAGGATGGATGTAGGTTTCAATTTCATGCTGAAACTATTGAACGGACTTGAATAAAATTTTACAGTTATATAGCGTATATATAGATAACACATAGGCTAAAATTTATATAAAGCAGCTTCAATTTCAAGTTGTATCCCGCACACAAGATAGACAGAGGGAACCTAGTGTTAGGAGACTCCGCTCCCCATTTAGCGGCATTGCGTGTTGAGTGGCTAATCTCAACGACACGCTTTGTCTCTACATTAGAGAGAAGAAATGAAAATATAAATTTAAATAAATATATAATTTCCTCGAGTGGGGATCGAACGCACAACAACGCGGACAAATCCGTGTTTCGGCTCCTAGTTTTTTTTTATATATAGAAACAAATGAGAAACATTTTCCTTATTATTAAGAAAAGAAAAACAACCGAACTGAATTTTTCACGTCAATCACGTCGAAAGTAATTAAATTTTAATCAATTCCTCCATACTGTGGCGTTAAGCAAAAACTGTTGAGACGATTTTGATACGGTTCTTTATGATTAATACGGTGCCAATTTTTTAGATGATTGCTTTAAAAAACACTATTTAATTTGAGTCAATTTTTTTGCTAGAGGCCACCTTGGATGAGTGGAACAGCGTGTAACTTTAACGCGACGGTTGTGGGTTCGATTTTTACTCGGGGATATGAATTATTTATTATATCTGGTAACAAGATGAGGCCAGTCGTGGTGCAGGGGCACAAAATGTGACTGTAAATGCTACTGGTTGTGGGTTCGATCCCTACTCAAGGAAATGAAATATTTATTTAAATTTATAAATATAAATTACTTTAGTAGGAAGTTATGGCGCAGGGGCACAAGGTGTGACTATAAAACCGACTGGTTGTGGGTTCGATCCCCACTCGAGGGGATGAAATATTTACTTAAATTTCCATTTTTTCGCTCTGGTGTCGAGGCAAAGAGCAGCATTGAGTTCTGCCACTCAATACGCAATGCCTCCAGATTCGGCAGAAAGTGGGGAACGGACTGTCTTAACATTAGGTTTCCTCTGCCTACCCTGCAGTGTACGGGATGCAGCATTTTTTTCTCTCACTCGAGAAAATGAAATATTTATTTAAATTTATATTTTCACTTCCTCGCTCTGCCATCGAGGCAAAGAGCGGCATTCAGTTCCGCCACTCAAGCCTCCAGAATTCGGTGGAAAATGCGCACTGGAGTCTTAACATTAAGTTCTCTGTCTACTCTGCAATGTGCGGGATACAGCGTGAAGCTAATAAAAAAAGAAAAAAAAAATCGCAAGCGACGCCGCGTTTAGTTGGCTAGTTTACACATACCACAATTGACCATATTATAATGATCAAAATTGAAAATTGATATATTCGCGAGCGTCGACCACCCACGCGGCGGCGCGCGGCGGTGCTGTTTGTTTTTGTTTGCTTGTTATGTGTGCCGTTGATAGATTGCGCGGACGCTCTCTCTTTGAGTAGGGTTGGCGGTAGTAAGTTTTAATTTTATTTATTTAATTTGATCTTTTTAACTTTCGTTTCGTCGTATCCTGCTTGTGCAGGCAGAGGGAACTAAGGATACTTCGTATCGCCCAGTTTCTAAGACATCGAGACATTTCGTGTCTTGAGTGGGAGAGCTCAATGCTACGCTTTGTCTTGTTATCTTTTGGTTTAATAGAAATAAGTATAATATTAAGGTTCCGCACCTCAAAATAAAAAAGTAGATCTCTCGTAACCCGTTTGTACATCAAGATATTTTTTCTCAAGTATGCGTGAAAATGTAAAACTGAAATTCTCATTACTATTTATACAGTGATTTCATAATTTAAATAAAGTGTTTATATCATCATCAGGCGAGGCGGATCTAACTACATACGCGATATTTCATTCAGAGATACGAATTACTATCATTTCTTTATTCTTTCTTGATTTTGATCCGAAGGCGCAGAACGAGGTGTCTTGACACTAGGTTTCTCTCTGTCTATCTGTCTAATAGTAAAGTACAAAATACATGAGCGTATCTAAAGCTTTTCTAGGGTTCTAGGTTTTATGGCTTGAAGTGATCTTTTTCTGTAAAGGGTTTTTTTTTATTTTTCAAACTAAACTAAACTAAACATTTTTGTTAAACCAGCTCAGCTGGTTGTTGCAACTCCAGAATGGTGTCAGCACCATTCTAGAGTGACCACGGTATCCCATTTTTAGCGCTCATGTTTGATCTTATATCAAAGTTGACAACCCTACACGCGCGTGAGCTGTTTACAAAAACGTATTACGTATTGATCGCGATCGATAGCTTTTAACTAATTATAATTATTTATAGTTCAAAACAAAGGGAAGATAAAGGAAAATGGGTTTTAAAATAAAAGTTGTAAGATAAAAAATTATAATATCATTTATTTTTCTGTTATAGTTCCTATATTGACATGGCGCCATGATTAAAATTTGTTTATTTCTTTACTAGTTATATATAAAAGAGATGTCTGTACATTGGAATTTAAAGTGTGAAAATTATTGATTTATAGGATTAGGCACAGTGTGTGTGTTTGTAAACGCGATGCTTGTGGGTTCCAATCCCACTGGAGTAAATGTATTATTTAAATTTCTTTGCTTTCGTAAAATAACCATTTTTTGATAATTGGGCAGTACGTGGGGAACAGTGTCTTAACATTAGGTTCACTCTGCATACCCTGTTATCAGAGGTATACAGTGTAAAAAGGATATACAGTGAAAATTTAGTATTAAAATATTCTGTATTCGAGGGTATAATAATTGGACAATCTGATTTATTTACTGTTGAAGTCAAAATCAAGGTAAAGTTATTATTTTAAATATTATTATGTTTTTTAGCTTCACGCTGTATCTCGCATGTAGTAGAGTAGGTAGACAATACCTAGTGTTAAATACTCCATTCTCCATTATAGCACCCGTTTTTCCAGATATTGCTTGTGGTGTGGCGGAATTCATCGCTGTTTTATATCGTGTTATGTCACAAGCAGTACGGTATTCTGAGGGAACCTAATGTCAATAAAATTTGCTTTGCTTTTCGCTATTCTTATACATTTAAATGAAACTATTTTATTCGAAAAATGAGCGTATTTAAAGGATCTCTTAAACCTACACTTATCTTGTATCTACGCCCCTCTCAAGCAGCTATGTAGTACTTACACTCTCTCAGAGACTGCACCCTCTTCCCTACCCACCCGGTGTCGTTATAGACTCCATTAGGCTAAAAGCATTTATCTAATGTTCTTTTTACAATTAACGTAGTGTTACGACACTCCGTTGAAACGTCTGAAATTTTCAAGAATTGAGTGGTGGAACTCAACGCGCTTTGTCTACCACCGGGGAAATGACACAAATCTACTGAAAAGCGAGAGTAAATCGAACCCACAACCATCGCATTGACAGTCAAGTAATGTCAATATTATGTTATATATTATATTTACAATAAAACATCTGTGAAAATACTTTTTCATATATAAAAAAGCTAACTACAGGTGCATAAGGTGAATGATCTTTTGACGGAATAAAAATGGTTGACCACCCACGAAGCGATCTCTGTAAAACGACCGTTTAGTATTGGCCGCTGGTTCCATACATTTTGTTTGAGTGGAAAGCTCAACTTTACTTTGAATTATTAGTCATTCTAACTATAATAAATGATCGTCGTATTATCAATGTGTACGCCGCTGGATCAGTTGTTACAAGAACGATAGTATTCAGTACGAATTTGTTTAAGAAATCGCTAGTACTTATCCTTTATAAAATTTAAAAAAATTAGCTTTTGTTATAGTTTTAAGTAAGTGTTTTAATAGAAATTAAAATTATATTTTATGAAATCAGGCAGCATTTACTTTATTTTAATATAGTTTGACAAGTCTGCGTTGTTTTGCGGCGTTAAGTTACGTGAATCAACTTGCAACATTAATTTGAAGCTATATTTCATACAATGTTAAAAATATGTAATAAATATTTATTTCAGTTTCACGCTGTAACACGCACATAACAGGACAGGCATTGGGATCCTGGAAACCTAATGTTAAACATACCGTTCCGTTTGTAAATCGAACCTACAACCGTCGCGCTTAGAGCTGCACGCACCACTGCCCCACGACTGCCTCATAAGGTATTATAATAATATAAAAGTTCAATCCTGAAGAGTGCTTTTTCTTAATTAGCTAACTTTAATTAAACCTAGGTTTCATTTAAATTGCGTAATATAAATGTTGATTAGGGTTTGCTTTAACTTGTTCATATAAATCTTAACGGTAAAGGCAATAAGTACCGATCGGTAAACGGTGAGGGTATTTATCTTCTCTTTTCTTATTTTGTAGGGTTCCGTATCTTTTAAGGAAAAAGGAACCCTTATAAGATCATTTTGTTGTACGTCTGACTGTCTTTGTCTCAATTGTTGCTTTTATCTCAAGAACGCTTGGAGGTATGGAGTTGAAATTCAAAGCATATACTCAGATCTACGGTCCCTCGATTTTCTGAAAAATCATATTTGTACATTAACTAAAAAAAAAGAAATCAAAGTTAAAACTTCCGGTTGAACTAGAATTATGAAATTTGGCAGCTAACTTCTACAGGTAGTACTAGTGTAGAAAAAACTCTGTAAACTATACATTTATGGTAAAATCCTAAAAAATATTAGCTTAAAAGGGGGACAAAATTTATTATAAAAGCCGAGAGTTAAGTATTAGATGAAAGAGTTTGGTGTGCATATTTCAATGCGTATTTTATCCATTTTTAATAACGCATTATTTGTACAGAACTCTCAGTGGGAGAGCCCGACTCGCACTTGTCCGTTGTTTTAAATTCTGTTTTCGTTTTTATATTAGTTTCACGCTGTATCACGCATATAACACAAAACAAGCGCAACACAAAACATTAGTTCGGAAACTAAAGGCAAGGCTAAAATATATTTCTGGGGCCAAAGTTAAAAATAGTTCAGATATCTATATCATCAGAATTAATATTTTTTTTGAAAAACTTAAGCATTTTCAGCTTTTTGTGTTGCATATGAAAATATATTTTGGTGTACCTGCATATGTATCCTTTGACGATCTATTTCTCAAAAGACTCATATGCCATAGCATTTAAACCTACATTTATACTCAATACTAATATTATAAAGCTGAACAATTTCTTTGATTGAACGAGCTAATTGTAAAAATATTTTTGTATCAGATGGTCCATTTTACATCATGTTAATCGTTTTCATGCAACCTAAAAATAATATTTCAATCCAAACCAGAAGTTCCCGAGATTAGCGCGTTCAAATAAACAAACTCTTTAACTTTAGCATCAGTATGGATTGGATTTGAACCTTGCACCTCTATCAACATGTTAAATAAGAAACCGATTGAAAAATCTCGTTTTTTACTCCCGTAGAACCCTTACGGAATATAGAGTGTAGACGGGGCTACTCCCGTCGAGGAATGTTAAGGGAATCTCTGAACGGGTTTACATGTCGCGTTTAATATAAGTACATAATTTTAACTATAAATTCTATAGTTGCACGTTCGATTACCGGCGTTAAGTTCCGACAGTCATTGCTTAACGTCTTGCATTCAAGTGGAAAAAGGAAAACTGAACGTCTTCGCACTAGGCACTCCTTAATATCCTTAAAATGAAAATAAAATCTATTGAATTTACTGCATATTATAAAAGTTTATTTCTTTTCGTTTTGTTTTTATCGTCGAGCTGTACCCCACGTATCAGGGTAGGCTGGGGGAACCTAGTGTTAAGATACTCCGTTCACCAACTACCATTCGCTCGGTTGGACTTACTGAAGAATTGACAATGCTGAAATTTCTATATACTATCCGAAAAGTAATTTTAAATTCCTATATAAATAATGATTTTATAAAAATATTAACTAATTACCTTTAGAGAATATAAAAAAAAGATTTTAAATATGACAAAGCCTTAATTGACCGACGAGGCGGCACTGTGTGTGACTGTAAACGTAACGGATGTGTGGTTCGACTCTCACTTGGGGGGAATGGGGAATTTTTTTTTTGATTTTCCATGTTATTCTAACAAGACAATGCGTGACGTTGTATTCGGCCACTCAACACTCAATGTCTGAAAATTGGGTGACATGTGGGGAATGGAGTGTCTTAACACTAGTTTGCTTCTTCCTACCTTGCTATATGCGGGATACAGCGTGAAGCTAAATTTCCTATAAGGCTATATAAACCAACCCTTACAAGAGGTATTTCTAACGCCCTACAGCTTAAATTAACTGTTTTTTTCTTACAGGCAATTTCGTTGGATCGATTCGCGATGCCATTCCAATTGTTAAATTGAGTTTCTGTTTCACTTAACTCCTATTCTTATATCTTTGCTGTTTTCCGCCCGTAACTGAGGCACTGTGTGTTTGGAACTTAACGCCGTTAACATAGATTTCTTTTTAATTCAATCAAACAACAAAAAAAATAAGAATTTATAAATTTAATTTGTATTATTATTTACTACTACTACTTTATAGGAAATTGAGGTGTGGTGGAACTTAACTCCGCACTACATCTTAGCATCTGCTATCGTTTAATCATTACTTCGAAAGATAATATTCTTTTTATATTAAACAATAACTATCTTAAATGTTAGTTGTTAACTCTAATGGAATTTGATATTTGGTGGAACTTAACGCTAGCTCACAATATCGCATTATCATTCATTGATAAGACAAAAAATAATCGATGTCTATTTTGAAGTTAATACATATAGTTTTTAACTCTATTCGAAATTGAGATGGAGTGGTACTTAATGCTGTTAACTTAACTAACCACACTTAGGAAAGAAAAATAGTTATTTAGAAAACGTATAAAACTTTGAACGTAGCAGCACTCGAACCCGCGCCTCCTGGAAAACGACCAGGTCCTGGTTTTATATGTTTTCTAAATATGTATTTAACTTAATGTCTACATCATTTATTACACAGACGTTGACAAAAAAAAATTAAACAATATCAATATGAGATACTAGTGTCTTGCCATATTAGAAATTGAGGTAAATTTTATTAATTAAATCTAATTTTCTATATTTTTATAATTATATGCTCAATTTTTTTAATGTCAAATAATTAACCTTATCGGTTAGATAAAATTTTAAATAAATGATAAAATCAGCTTCACGCTATATCCTGCACACAGCAGGGTAAGTCAGAGGGAATTTAGTTAGGACACTCCGTTCCCCACTTTCTGCCGAATTCTGTAGGCATTGCGTGTTGAGTATAAGTGAAAAATAAATAATAACAACAAAATATTTAAAAATAACTTGTACAATTATTTTCTTACTTCATTAATTTAGAAAATATTCATCATTATAAGATCACAGGTTCAAATCCCAATTAAAATTAAAAACAAACTCAATTCACCCATTGCAAGTGTTTCCACACCCCTCTCAACGGCAATCTTTAATAAAGTTCAAGGGGCACCCTTTTAAAAACATTGATAAAACCCGATTCGTCACGCCGCCGCAAGAATTTCAATAAAAAATACCGAAAATTTCAAATAAAATTGTCCACACCCCTCTAAAACAAGGGGTAGGAATGTAATTTGAATTTTGCGTAATACATTTTCAAGGATCGCGGATTCGATTCTTTTGAAACTTGGAGAGAATAATATAATGGTAAGCTAC
>DWQW01005585.1:0-17562 GCA_018249695.1 Heliconius erato demophoon
AAATTTCAATACTCACAAGCCCACTTTCCCTTCGATTTAAAATCCACTTTATTCAACGCCGGTCCGATGACAAAAGTATACAACAAACTACTTGTAATTTTAATGAAAACGGCAATAAGAAAAAAGGTAAAGCTCAAGCCGAGTTTTTCTAGATCGGTTAAAGGAGTCATTTTTATTTAAAAGTCTAAATATTAAATATTTATTCAATTAGGAATTTTTCACCGGAGAACCAATTGACAGAACTGACGCATGCGCACTGGCGAAGAAAGTGAGTTTGCGCAACCGGACGATAAGCCCGGAACACTTATCAGAAAGAAACGCGAGATATTTATAGAGCGTTGTCTCGCTCTAACATTTTTGTATAGTTTTCAAGAACATATGAACATGTGTGAAGTGCGGAAGTAGTATTTTTTATATTGATAGCTGAATTATACTTCTTAGTTTTATTTTTTGTTATTATTAATTTTATTTTAATTAATTATTTGGGAAATATTCAGAATAATTAATTTACAAAAAATAGAAATGACGAATATAAAATAAGCCAGTTATGGCGCTGGGTATCAAGCGTTTAAATGTACACGCGGCAGGTTGTGGGTTCGATTCCTAGTCGAAGAAATTTCTTCGCTCTGATGTCGAAGCAGAAAGGCGTGGAGTTCCGCCACTCAACACGCAATGCCCCCGGAATTCGGCGGAAATTGGAGATCGATGTGTCACACACGTCACATTAGGTTCCCTATCATCTCCACTGCTACATGTGGGATACAGCGTGAAGCTAAAAAAAGTAACTCTTTATTTATTCAGTGAAAAAGTCGATATTTATGGTACTGGTACATAAAACACGAGCAACTAAGTACGAAGACAATCCTCACTCTCAACGTATTGCAATTTCTTAGGGACAGAGTTCCTAGGTTATATATATATATTTATCCTATATATATATATATATATATATATATATATATATATATATATATATATATATATATATATATATATATATATATATATATATATATATATATATATATATATATATATTTTTTATATATATATATATATATATATATATATATATATATATATATATATATATATATATATATATATATATATATATATATATATATATATATATATATATATATATATATAGGATAAAAACTGTTGTTTTAGATAAAAGATCTATCTACCCAACTGATGTCGCTGTGAAAACAATTCTGGGTACAAACATACATATGGTTTTATTTTTATTTTTCTTTAGCTTGACGCTGTTTTCCGCACAAAGCAGGGTAACTTAGGAAAGGTAGGTGTAAGGCTAACTTAATGTTAGGACACTCCCTTTTTAATTCCGTTTCCTACTTTCCGCAAAATTCTGGAAATATTGTATGTTAATGGGTGAAACTTAAGGCTGCGCTTTGACACGTCACCAAAGCGAGGAAATGGAAAATATTTCATATTCCTTGAGTGGGAATCTATCGAACCCACAATCTATCACGCTTACAGTCACACGTTTGTGCTCCTGCACCACGACTGGCCTCATTGATTTTCTTAGTTTAAAAAATGAACATACGACATAGGAATTTGGACCCAATGGGAACAATATGTGGCAGATTTTTGTACAGCAATATTTGATTAACGGCGTACAAAATACTCAAACGTGTCACTGTATATATAATTTTAGTTTTATATTAGTATAAAAAAATTATACACGCAATATTTTTTTTAACGTCACGCTGTTTCCCGCACTGAGCAGGGTAAGCACAGGGAATCTACAATTAAGACATTCTGTTCCCCATTTTCCGCGGAATTTTGGAGGTATTGCGTGTTGACTAACGGAATTAAACGCAGCTTTGCCTCGTCAACGAAGAAATGGATTAACTCGAAGGGGAATCGAATTCACAAACTATCACGGTTACTGTCACACTTTGTGCCCCTGCGCCACGACTGGCCTCAATTCTTTTATCGGACAATATCCACAACAGTAACAAATATTAAAAGTTAATTAAACCGAAATGGGTTAGGTTAATATATAGATTGCCTTTAGTGATAAGTAGCATTGTACTTACACGATTTTCAGATATGTTATGAAAGTTGTTAACTTGCTAAGTTATCCGGGTCTCACAGCTGAGATCCGAGGATTAGGCTTGGACTATAGTGAAGAGCTGAAGCGAGTCGATATATTATTTATTTACTAAACAAATAAAATTTTATATTATTTATTTTTTATTTTTGCCAGTCGTGGCGCAGCGACACAAAGTGTGACTGTAAAACTGTTGTGGGTTCGATCTTCACTCGAGGAGATGAAATATTTATTTAAATTTATATTTTCATTTCTTCGCTCTGGTGTCGAGGCAAAGCGCGGCGTTGAGTTCTGTCACTCAACACGCAATGCCTCCAGAATTCAGTAGAAAGTGGGGAACGAAGTGTTTAACAATAGGTTCCTGCTGCTGCCTACCCTGCTGTGTGCGGGATACAGCGTGAAGCTGAATTATTTAGTTTTTATTTTTAATCTATTAAAATTGTATATTTTTGGGATAGTTGGATTGTGAGTATGTTTTTATTATGTGTATTGTTGTTTGGTTGTGTATCAAAAATATGTTAATTTCATATCGTACATATCGGCGTACCTACATATGTAGGATATTTTCAAGATGAGCTTTGATTTTATCTTTGAAGTGATCTTTTTGTGTTTTACGTTTCTTTTTAATCATTTTAGTATTGCTAGTAGTACAAGTTTGTGACTGTTACGACAGGTTGTGAGTTCGAATCCCGCTTGAGGAAAGGAAATTTTTAATATTTTCATTCTGGTGGTCCTCTGTTTGGTAACGAGGCAACGTGGCGCTGCGTGGAATTCAGCCATTCATTACGCAATGCCTGCAAAATTCAGCGGAAAGCGAGAAAAGGAAGGGTTTAATGGGAACGGAATGTCTTGCCTACCTGCCTGCTCTGCTTACCCCGCTAAAACAAATATTGCACAATGTTAGCATTTATCATCCGAGGATACTAAGAATATTTTATTCATAAATTCCAAAGACCATAGTGTTATAGGATTTAATTGTAAACCTAATAGTTTTGAGCTCGATCCAAGGTGATGATTAAGATATGAGATCGGAATAGTTTTATCTTCCAGTAAGGCAAAGTGCAGTGTCGGGTTCTTTTATTGGAAGCCAAAAAAAATTAAAATTGAGAAGAAAATGCAGAATAGCTCTCGCTACTCCAGTGTTTGCGGTAGATAAGTAATTTTTTTTTAATATATTAAATATAATATATATACATACTTATATACTTCTGAGATTAACATATAGTGCGAAGATTTGCCTGTCCTCCATTTGTAAAAAACAATACTATAAGTTACAATATAATAAGTTTTGTTACTATAAGTGACAATATAACAATAAGTATAATATTTTTTTGTCTACTTTAGATTTATCATAATATTTAATGTTATTTTATGAATATAATTATTAATCTATTGTCTTGGCTCCAAAGGTTAGTACAGAAATATCGTTAAAAATTTATACATTAAAATTATTCTTCTTAGAATGAGTGGCGTTGAGCTCTGCCATATACAGAAAAAAGGAGATATAAAGTTAGTTTATCAGTAGCTATGTTAAATCGCAAAAGCGGAAGATACTTGAAATAAATAAATAAAAGGAGCAAACAATGAATTATCAAAATATAACAAAAATTGTTACATTATGTGGCAATTAAAGCGATATTTTTAATGTGTTATGGTAAATATTAGGTTTATCATAAAAGAAAAAAATATTTGTATTTTAGTTAGCGTGTGATTGAGACGTGTTGACTTTAACTACAAAATGAAGTGTTAAAAACTCTAATCAGTTGTGAGTTTAAGTTCAGTACTATCAACAAGTGGCTGCTCTGAAATTAGCTGTAGATAGCCGCGCAGATTTGATTTTAGGATCTAATATGGGTGGAAATTCAAGAACGGAGTGTTTTAGTACTTTGTTCTCGCTGCCTACCCTGCTGTTTTAAAATTTTGCAGATATTTCTTTTAAAGATTTTCATTAATTATGTTTTTTTTAATAGCGTTTATTTTGGCAATAGCTAATGTTAAGACTCTCCGTTCCCGTTAAGACACTTCCATTTTCCACATACTGCCGAGTTATAGAGACTTTGTTGCGTATTGAGTGGTGAAACTCAAAGCCACGTTTTGCCTCATTACTAGAGCCAAAAAATGAAAATATGATAATTTCATTCTTACGAGTGGGCATCGA
Source organism: Heliconius erato demophoon (assembly GCA_018249695.1). Lineage (NCBI taxonomy): Eukaryota > Metazoa > Arthropoda > Insecta > Lepidoptera > Nymphalidae > Heliconius > Heliconius erato. The sequence continues at coordinate 4,239 of DWQW01005585.1, forward strand.
ACCCGCAACCGTCGCGCTTACAGTCGCATGCTTGTACCCCTACGCCACAGACACCCTCGGTTACTTTTCAGCACGACAATTTATATATTAAATATTTCATGAGAAAAAAAACACCATATTTCTTTAGTAAATAATTAGACAAATTTGATGCCTAAAACGCTCGCTCCTATCACAATGCACACACCATCATTGGGAAATTTTAATTAGCTCCCAAAGTTTATTCTCGTGAATTTAGCGATAGTAAGGCTTTCAATCTACTCTTTAAGAGGAAAGTTTGTTAAAATATTTCCTATTAAATTACATTTTTTTTTATTTTAAGGGAACTATGTAATTTTGGGTCGGCCGAAGTAAATCTACGGTTATAAATAACTATCGTGAACTATAAAACTTCTATTCTTATTTTTTATGTCCTAGCAAAGTAAGAAAGCCTCAATGTTGTACTCTTCTTGTTTAGCCTCTTCCTGTACCCTTCCTGTACCACTCCCCTAACGGAACCTACATGACACCTAAGTAACTTAACTTTACTAAGACCTAAGTAGGTATTTTCTGTTTCTTCTTTAAGCATCTTTTTAGGTTTTACTTGCACATATTTTTTGCTATTAGATAAGAGTAGATATATTTTTTATATTCGTATAAAATGTTAATGTAGCAAGATGTTATTCTTTAATTCGCCTAGTAGCTATAATAAAAATAATTATTTATTCTTTTGAATAATTTAACAGAAAATACTCGTCATTAATTATAATATTGTGTGGAAAATTTTAAATGAAATATCTACATTGAATATATATATTTTTCAGCTTCACGCCGTATCCCGCATACGGCAGGGTAGGCAGAGGGCACCTAGTGTTAAGACACACCGTTCCCTACTTTCCGCCGAGTTCTGGAGGCAACGCGTGTTGAGTGGCGGAACCCAACGCCGTGCTTTTGCCTCGACACCAGGGCGAAGAAATGAAAATATAAATGTAACTAAAATATTTTATCTCCTCGAGTGGGGATCGAACCCACCACCAGTCGATTTTACAGTCACACTCTGTGCCCCTGCGCCACGACTGGCCTCAAGACTGATCTCGAGGAATATAATGGTTCATAACTTTTAAAATCTTTAATCTGCAATCTTAATTTTTCTATAATTTTCGATACAAATTCAAAGTTTTGCTGATTTCCGGTATATGTATTATTTATTTAAATTGGACATACAACCTTCGGGACATTTACCTTCGAATAATAAGATCGTTGACCGGAAAGCCTTAATATTATTGTGACAATGTAACTTCTTTTTATTTCCTTATTTATTATGTTGATTTATAATTTTTCATTATTTCATTTATAATTACTAAACTGTTACTAGAAACATATTTCTAAGCTATTTCACGCTATTTCACACTATTTTACGCTATTTCAGGCTACATTCCGAATATATACACTCCGTTGACTACTTTTCGGCAATTTGTGAGACAGAGATTCACGTGGTTAAACTCAACGCTTTGCCTATCTATTGATATCAACGAAAAAAAGAAATTTTATATATTTTTCCTTTTGAGAAGGAACTTTCAAACGGAAAAAAGCTAATAATCACTTATTTGTATACCTGAATGGGAATCGAACAAATCAATCAATCAGACGTTATACCGTTACGCCCTGATACTTAGAAATTTAACAATGATAATGTCATAAGAAGGTAATGTTTTTAGATAAATTTGTATTAGGGAACACGATGTACGTGAATAAAAGAGTGAGGCTGTTTTGCTAAATAAGCAGAACAGAATAAACCTCTACAAGAGGTCAGTTTTGTGCATTGAATATAAACAAAAAAAAGACTTCAACGGGTCTTTATACAATTAACAGAAGTCAAAAATATCGTTTATAATTTTTTATCAGACTGTTGTTTACCTTACATATAAAACCTACTGGGCAGATTTTGATAATATTTTTTTGTTATAGGTAGATATACCCAGTCATTGATTTTCGGAAAAGTATAGATTAGATTATTATTTAATTTTTATGGGGTATTTTTCTTACATATTATAAAGGCAATGTGTGAGAGAGAAGCGTGACGATATAATACGAGGTATACCAACTTACGGTATGTATGCTGTAGCGGATTGTGAAGATTTTTTTTTCATTATAAGATCGCTTCAAGATTACTTTTATTTTATGTTGAGGCAAAGCGTGGCGTTGACTTCTACGACTCAACGCGCAATACCTTCAGAATTCCAAATAGGAAAAATGGGAAACGGAGTGTCTTAACAGTAGGCGTCCTCGGCCTACCCTCCTGAGTACATACAACGTAAAGATGAAAAAAAAATAAAGTTTCAAATTGTTAATATTTTCTTCGAACAGTGAATTTTGATTGCTTCAATTAACTATCCAAATGTACAGTTGATGGAAGTTAATTATTACAGAGTGCCGGTGTATATAAACTAGATTGTGGCTGTGGTTTATCATACATCGATCAAACAAAGAGAAGCACCGGTGTTAGGGTGAAGGAACACATCTCTGATCATCAGCTGTGTGTGAGCATACTGTGTCTAAACCCAGCCACTACATTAGGTTTGATAAACTCCAAATCTTCGCTAAGGAAAACAGATGCATTCCTAGAATAATCCACGAGGCTATTGAAATAAAAAAAAAATCTAATTTCAATAGAGAAGATAGCTGGAAACTTTTTACCATCTGGGACCCACTCATAAAATCATTGAAATCTCAAACCCACCATACCAGTGGGCAAGATACTATCAGTTCATTCTGCAGAAATCCAGGGCAGTACGCGAGGCAATTAAAAAATCGTTGGCGGTAGTTTCATATAATAATTATGTCAACTGACAGACGAATCCCACCTCAGTCTACCCGTGACCACGGACTACTGCAAAGTATTCGAAACGTCGAGTTTTCAGAATGTATAAAATGTAATGTAATACTCTTAAATATACGCTATTAAATCCGGTTAAAATAATTTAATTTAAAAATTAATTGTCAAGAAAATTTAAGAACTGTACGAATATATTATAATTTATTTACTTAAACATAATCATATCTAACTACATCACATAATGTATTCCTGTCACTTATCACTTACTGTATATATACTGGTTTGAATGGACACTCGTTAGGTCGCGATATGTATCTCACTAACAGCATATTTAGGCTATATTCATACTATCGTACGAAGACGTATATTTAAAAGTAGGCTATTTTACAGCTCTACGCTTTTTACTCATAGCATTATAGAGAAACTAGTGTTAAGATATTCTGTTCCCTAATTTCCATCAAAATCGGGAGGTATTGCGTGTTAGTTGGGGGAGCTGGACGCTGCGCCTCACCTCGACACCAGATCGAAGAAATGAAAATATTAAATATTTCATTGTCGAGTGAGAATCGAACCCACAACATGTCGCGTTGACACATCCACGCTTGTAGTTTTGTGTACGACTGGCCTATAAAAAAGTATTTGCGATAAAGCAGGAGAATGAAGCACCAAACACTACAATCTCTGCAAACCTCCACTGCAATCAACGTCTAAATATATACCCGCTAGGGAGTCATCTCTCTTCTTACGTGACCTTTTTTCAGTATCATCAAAACTTTCCACTCGAAGGTCAATCGAGCTGTTTTTCTTGCCTCTTTTACAATTTTCTCTGGTTTCATATTTTTTTTTATAAAAAAAATATAAATACATAATAGGACCGCTACTAATAATATACTGCCATAATATCTAGAAAGAGTGTTTTGATAACTAATAACTACATTATTTTTTGTAAGCAAGAGGTATCTAGTATTAAAAGATCTCGTTTTCTCTTTTTCATTCAGTTGAGTGATGAAAGGCAGAACTTAACACTGCGTTTAGACAACACTAGCACATGAAATAGAATATATTTAAATATAATCTGTCCCTCGAGCATCGATTGACCTCCAAGATTTTCTCCATATAAAAGTTTAATACTAAACTTCAAGCCAAAAATGCCCTAACATTGTCCATCTAGAGGACAATGCCTCCGAATTGGTAATAGCAATTTAGAGATCCGTTTTAACGTAATAAAGACCCTTTATAGGAAACTGTTAAGCTTCGTTGTACATTTATATAATTAATAGCGCCCTTTATCGTAGTACGGCTGACAAGAGTTAAGTACAGAGGTCAATTTTCTATTTGATACACAATATAGACTGTCATTGTGGTGGAGATGGTATTGAATAGGTCGTTTAGACCGTCGTAGGTTCGATTCCCACTGGGGGAAATGAAATATTTAAGATTTTTATTTATTTATAACGTACATGCGAGATACAGTGTGAAGCTGACAAAAAAAAAGAATAGACCTAATATTAAAAAGAAATAGGTCTAATATTAAAATTCTAAGTTAGAAACGTTTTGTTTATTATAAAAAACATTGACCTGTATGTTAACGAATCATACCTCACATCTGAACTCAACCAATTCTTTTCCAAATCCAAATTTTCTCTTCTCCAAATTTTCGAAAACTCTCTCTTTTAGTGTTTTTTTAAAATAAATAAAAATCAGCTTCACGCTGTATCCCGTACACAGCAGGGTAGTCAGAGGGATCCAAGTGTTAAGACACTCCGTTCTCCACTTTCTGCCGGATTCTGGAGACGTTGGGTGTTGAGTGGCAGAACTCAACGCCGCGCTTAACCTCGACACTAGAGCGAAGAAATGGAAATATAAATTTAAGTAAATATTTCATCTCCTCGAGTGGGGATCGAACCCACAACCAGTTCATTTTACAGTCACACTTCGTGCCGCTACGCCACGACTCGCCTCAGTGTTTTTTTACACTCCCTAAATCAAATCTAAGCCACTCTACATGCCAAATTTCAACGACATCATATCTTCAGGTTTCTACGTCGAGTATTGACTTTGTATTGTGATTAACAGGAGAATATTATTTTATATACCAAAAATTGGTTGAAAATAGAATGTGTTTTCGCATGAGATAACAATATTGTGTAAACAGTACGTCACTGTAAAATACCGTGAGTTTCAATATAATATTTATATTATATTGAACTTTAAGCATACGCACAACAACACAACCCTTCTTTTTGACTTCGCCACAGTCGGATAAAACAATCTCTGGCTCTAGTTAGTAATCACTCAGATTTTACATATAATACATACATATATAACAGGTATTATACAACATGTGATAAATTTCGCCGCATGAATTTTAAAAGCAAATTTTTCCATCGACATTTCTCTATTGGCACGAATAAGCGACGCCTGGGAAACGTGGATTTTACGAATATCATCCTCCACGCTGATTGAAAATGAATTTCGATTTTTTATCGTTGTTTTACAAATCTTATATTAGTTAAGGCTTAAGAAAGGCTGATTTGGAAATTATTACTCAAAATCATACTAATATTATAAATGAAGCCAGTCGTGGCGCAGAGGCACAAAGCGTGACTGTAAAATCGAGAGGTTGTGGGTTCGATCCCTACTCGAGGAAATAAAATATTTATTATTTATATTTTCATTTCTTCGCTCTGGTGTGGCGTTGAGTTCCGCCACTTAACACGTGAATGTAATTTTGTTTGTTACTTGGATGTTGGTTTCATTCTCTCCGAGACCACTTTGAGTTGTTGTTAAATATAGGTTCTAACATCGACTGTGGCACTATTTATTAACTAGTATGAAAAAGGAGTTTTCTTGCATAGTCCAGTAAGCAGAGAGAACCTACATTTCAGACACTCCATTTCTCACTTTCTGCCAGAAAATTCGAGACAGTATGCAGAACTCAACGCCTGGTTGGTATAGCGAATGAAAATATTTATTTAATTAAACAATTATTCAATTTAAACAATTTATACATAACCTTTTGAAATATTTTAAAATTTGATTTAGATCACTTTTACTTGTATTTAATTAAAATAAAATTGACTTGAAACTTTGTGAAAATAATTTTATTTTTATATTCATTAAGTCACGAAAGGCGATGAATATTTTAATTATATTAGGCAAATTATAAATTTTCCTTAGATAAATCTAATAAGCTTTTTTAGCTTTACGCTGTATTCCGCACGTAGTAGGGTAGGCAGAGAGAATCTTGGGACTTAGTGTTAAGAAAATGAAAATATTAAATATTTCATTTCCTCAAGTGGATATTGAATCCACAACCTGTCACATTTACAGTCACAAAGTTGTGTCTCTGCACCACGACTGGTCATTTCCTTGCATAGCAGAATGAGCAGAGAGAATCTAGATACTCCGTTGTTTACTTTCTGCCGGCATACTGAAATAAATTTAACAATTAGGATACATATTTTATTAGATCATTTTCTATATAATTATTTAGCATTTTTTTATAAATTAGGTATTTTCTTAATAGCAGGTGGAGTGCAGTGTTATATTTCGCTATAGCATGAAAATCTTGACAATAGATATTGAATAAAAGACTAAACGACAGAGATCACAAGTATATAACAGTCTACCTCACACTTATACCTATTCAGTATATTTTTTTTATGTAAAAGACAAGGCAAACTAGCTTATCGGGTACCTGGTGATATGAAATCACTGCCGCACAACGAAACCAGAGGAGCTACATTGGCGTTTACGGCCTTTAAGGTGGAGATAGACGCACGTTTTGAAGGTACTCAAGGCTTGGACGGCTTGCAGTTTGGATTATAGACCGAATAGATTTTACAGAAGTCCACTTTAAGCGGGGTAGAGGCCGCCACGGAGCGTAGGCGTAGGAGCCTCTAGGTTATATATTCAGAGAAACAGTCTCCGTCACTGGAGGTCCGAATATCCTCTTGGCGTCATTTACTCCTACTTCCATGTTTAAATTTTTGTGTAATACTAAGAGATAAATAAATTAGAAACGTAAACGATAACTTGTACAGGATTTTCTATATTTTTCTGTTCTATACAAAGATTGAACTTATTATCAACTACAAAATATAAAAAACCCAATAAAATCTTAGAAGCTCCATAAAATCAACTCGCTTATAGTTCAAAATCTCATTTAACCTCTAATGAAGAGGACGTCGCTAAGTAAATTAATTTCCTATAAGCTATTGTTGTATCGTCACCAAAACAAGTTTCAAACTTTGCTATTTTAATTAAAGCAAGGTTTACGAGATAATAGTATAGGTTTTATTGGATAAATTACTTTTATAATCTGATCCGAGATAGTCTTGTCGCAGGAGCACAAGCGCGCAACGGTGTGCGTTCGATTGTCTCTTGTGGGAATGAAATATTTAATGTTTTCATTGCTTTGCTTTGATGTCGGAGTAAAGCGCGGCGTTGAGTTTCGCCACTCAACACGCAATGTCTTTAGAATTCGGCGGAAAGCGAGGAACGGAGTATCTTAAGATTAGACCCCGTCTGACTACTGTGCTACATGCAGGATACAGCGTGAAACTGGAAAAAAACTCTGATCTGCGGCTATCGTGACAAAGAGGCATAAGTGCACGACTGTAAGCGCGAAGTTTGTGGGTTCGATTTTCACTCGTAGGTATGAAATATTTAAGATTTTCAATTCTTCGCTTTGGTAATAAAGCAAAGCGCGGCATTGAGTTCCGCAACTTTATACACAATGCCTCGAAACGGGAGAAAAACAGAAAAAAGGAGTGCCTTAATGTGAACGGAGTGACGTGTCTTAACGTTAGGTTAGGTTCCCTATACGCCCGCATATGGACATGAAGATAAAAAAATATAAAATATTTTTGCCACATCTACATTAAGCCTAGATCTTAGGTCAGCTGAAACTTGACCACTCGATGTCCTTTCTTCTTTGACGTCAAACTTAGTACCTCCACTAAATAAGTACAAAGTAAGAGTTCTAATTAAGAACAGTAATTTGTTTATTTCACTGTTAGTTAAAAGTAAACAGTAAAAGTTACATAGGACTTTAAACATCTTGTTGAGAGCTTTCAGGTGTTAACGACAACTTTTAGAAATACACGGATATACAGAGTGGAGTTAAAGTTTTACAAGTTGCGGGTTCAAATACCGCATACAAACTTTTTGTATATTTATTTTATGAAAATTCGAGACATTCTCACTTAACGATCGTTTCATTACTCTCAATCAAGTTATTCCGAATAGTTAAAGAAAGTAAGATAGAAGTGTAAAAAATTTTTTTTATTATCGAATATTCATGATTTTCTATATGATGATGTGATTCAGGATATCATTGAGTGTAGAGTTGTTGAGCACAGCACATTTCTTAAAACCAACGCGTGAAATATTACCCTAGTTATTATAGAACCCACAACCACCGCGTGTCTAGTTCTGACTATCTTCACTGATAGAGAAGCCAAATATATTTATTTTATATCTTATTAAAGGCCAGTCGTGGTACAGAGGCACAAGTGTACGACTGTAAACGTGACTACTACGATAATACTAAAAAGCTTATAAAATATTTATTAAATTAAATTAGCTTCACGCTGTATCCCGCACATAGCAGGGTAGGCAGAGGAAACCTAGTGTTAAGACACTCCGTTCCCCATTTTCCGCCAATTTCTGGAGGTATTACGTGTTGAGTAGCGGAACTCAACGCCGCGCTTTTCCCTCGACACCAGAGCGAAGAAATGAAAATATAAATGTAAATAAATATTTCATCTCCTCGGGTGGGGATCGAACCCACAATCAGTCGATTTACAGGTACACTTTGTGCCCCTGCGTCACGACTGGCCTCAAAAAAAAAGAAATATATACATTTATCATTTATCTAAAAATAATCTATCCTGAAGCCTGAGTTAAGAATGATTGATAACAAGAGTTTCGCTTTCAGAATATAAGCAGTAACGTTTCACTACAAACATTCACAAAGCTTTGTATTAACTTCTGGGCGGACAGTTCTGATAGTGGCGTTTACGAGAAATTGTGATGCAAAACTGTACAACATAGTTGAACTTAAGAGTTTTTGCCTTACATCGTTAACAGGCGAAGCTTCGGAAACTTAGGCAAAACATGCCCAAGTTCCGTGAAGATCACTATTTGCAAATATTACACTGTTATTTTCTTTATAATCTCAACTGTTTTGTTCGAAATTACCTATTTTGGCATGAAAATTTTCCTTTATGCGGAAAGTGCTAAGTTTAGAGTGTAATTGAATGTCTAAAGTTACGTAATATTAATCTATATCTATATATACAGGATGTTACTCAATCGACAGATCAACGTGTAGTCTGTGGGTAGGCCCCAATAATTATCCATTTCACTCCCATGAATGTTCAGTGATTTTCAGTGTTACTGCAAATACTAGTCGATCGATTTTCATTTATGTATATTTAAAAAAAACTTACGAGCAAAAGTTATTTCATCATCAAAGAAAGTTAACGAAAATAATCTTCGGCTTTTATAGCATGTAATTTGGACGTATGCTATTTGAGAAATGTAAAATAAATAAATTCAACGCTCTGTTTATGGACGCAAGTTTAGACTCGAGTCCAGGGTGGAGGGGCTTGCCGCCGATGACGTACTCTAGCATGGCCACGTTTATCAATCTGTTGACAAGTGCAAATATTATAGGTGGTATGCGGCTGAAGACGCAAGTGGGCCGGTAGTCAAAATATTAAATTTTAATTTAACCCCGACACCGTAGAGGCCAGTCGTGGCGCAGAAAGTGTGACTGTTAAATCGACTGGTTGTGGGTTCGATCCCCACTCGTAGAGATGAAATATTTATTAAATTTATATTTTCATTTCTTCGCTCTGGTGTCGAGGCAAATTGCGGCGTTGAGGTTCGCCACTCAACACGCAATGCCTACAGAATTCGGCGGAAAGAGGGGAACAGAGTGTCTTAACACTAGGTCTATCGATATCACTAAAATTATAAAGACTATCTATAAGATTTTTTGTTTCCTTATTTGAATTGATTAGGCCCCGAAACTACGGGACCGATTTAGAAAATTCTTTTACAATTAGACGATTAACGTGTAAAAAAATACCAAAAGAAAACCTTATGTCGCGTATGCTGTGGAAATTGACAATAGAGCAAAGTTATGTATTATAATTTTATAGAAGACATCAGTATCTACAAAAATTTTACGATACCATGTGTAACTGTTAGAGTTATGCCTCAATAACTATATATATATATATATATATATATATATATATATATATATATATATATATATATATATATATATATATATGTGCCACTCAACACGCAATGCCTCCAGAATTCGGACGGAGTGTCTTAACACTATGTTCCCTCTGCTTACCCTGCCTTCAGGCTCTTGCGCTACGACTGCCCTCAATCTATGTATTTATCAGCTCAAAATATTTTAATTTGGGCTTAAAATTAATTAAATTTATCGGAAATATATAATGTAGCGTTTCAATAAGCCTGTCCGTGTGAGTTTTGTTTTATTATTTTATTCTTTATATCTACGTCCCTTCCATTAGGTTCAGTACACATCGTAAATCAGTGTATATGCGAAGCATAACACACAGTTTAAGCGGCCGAAGTCGCGTTTCGGACGCTAGTGATAAATGTTGAATTGAATGATAAATGCTCATCAGAAATATGTATACCTATTTTTTAAATTGAATAACATACAATCAAAAGTCGTCACAATTTGTTTATTTGTTTTTTTTGTTTTTTTATTCTTTATTGCACACATTTTTAGAAATAAAAGAAATTATGTACAGAAGGCAGGCTTAACGCTAAAAAGCATTGTCTACCAGCTAACCTTGTTGTGTGGGAGACAGTTGTGTTTTTGTGCTCGATCATTTAAATTAATAGTTAACTGTGCAAACAAAAAAAAACAATACAATATTATATACACAAAATTCAATATCTTACAATACACATACATAAATATATAAACTATAATAAAATAAACTATATTTGAAGAAATATTGTTATGTTTGATAAAATACTAAACAGAGCAACAATTTTATTGTTTTTGATATTATTTTAATAATTATTCAGTTTTCAATGCAAAGTTCAGTTTTTCTATAACAAATACCAACATTTAAAATATTTACAAAATTATTTTTTTATTTATTAACAAATCATATAATATTTTCCAGGTGTCCATTGCCTACAAATCACTAAAAATATATTAAAAAAATATTCCATCTGGCTGTGATGGTCCAATACATCGTTGGCCACTCGTCAGATATGACGGGACGAAATTGAATATTATGCACAAATCGAGACCGCCCAAATCTGGCACCTGTCACTTATTGTGAAATTGCAAACCGTGTTATGCTTCGCATATACACTGATTTACGATGTGTATTGAACCTAATGGAAGGGACGTAGATATAAAGCAAAAATAATAAAATAAAAGTCATACGGATAGCCTTATTGAAACGCTACATTATATATTTCTGATAAATTTAATTAATTTTATGCCTAAATTAAAATATTTTCAGCTGATAAATACATAGATTGGGACCAGTTGTAGCGCAAGGGCCTGAAGTGTGAATGTATACATATGTAATACAAAGATATATATATATATATATATATATATATATATATATATATATATATATATATATATTTAAGTATATAAAATAAAAATTAAATCAACTTCACGCTTTATCCCGCACACAGCAGGGTAGGCAGTGGGACCCAGTGTCGTAAGACATTCCGTTCCCCACTTTCTGCCGAATTCTGGAGGCATTGCGTGTTGAGTGGCAGAACTCAACGCCGCGCTTTTCTCTCGACACCAGAGCGAAAAAATGGAAATATAAATTTAAGTAAATATTTCATCTCCCCGAGTGGGGATCGAACCCACAACCAGTCGGTTTTACAGCACACTTTGTGCCACTGCGCCACCACTGGCCTCAAAAACATGGCCACAACTCTACAAAGATTGAGCTCATTATTTACTACACAATATAAAAAATCCTGTAAAATCTTAGAAGCCCTATAGAATCAATTTGGTTATACCTAAAAATCTCATTTGACATCTAATGAACAAGGCGTCGCGTCGCCAAGTAAATTAATTTCTTATAAGCTGTATCATCATCAAAACAACTTTCAAACTTTGCTATTTTAATTTTTTAATTAAACATATTGTTGGATATAAAGGGTACAAGCATGTTAATGTGACAGGTTGTAGCCTCGATTCGAACTCGAGGAATTGCATAATTTTTTTTTCTTCGGTCTGGTGTCGAGTGGAGAAAGCGCGGCGTTGAGTTCCGCTACGCTCAATAATGCCTCGAAACGGGTGGAAAAGGAAGTGTCTTAATAGGAACGGAGTGTCTTAGCGCTAGGTTCCCTACTCTGCTAAGTGCGAGTTACGAGCAGGAAGCTTAAAAAAATGTGTAACATAATTTTCACATACTTAAATTAAACTTAGATTTTAGGTAGGTCCTTTCTTCTTTGCCGTCAAATTTAGTACCTACACTACCTACGTACAAATTAAGGGATCTAATTAAGTATAGTAATTTGTTAATGTCACTGTTAGTTAAAAGTTACACAGAGGAAGGGACTTTAAACTTCTTGGTGAGAGCTTTCAGGTGTTAACGAGAGCTTTTAGAAATACACGGCTATGGAGGGTAGAGGTTAAGTTTTGAAAGTTGCGGGTTCAAATACCGCATACAAATTTTTGTACCTACTGTGTGGAAAGTATAGGACGGAGTATTAGAACGTCGTGATTATTTCTAACAATTGATTTTGTCAATTTATTTTATTAATATTTTCTTTGATAAATTTTATTTAAAAAATATATAATAAAGTCGTGGCGCACGGGCAAAATGTGCGCGTAAAATTGACTGGTTGTGAATTTCGCCCCCATCAGCGTTGAGTTCTACCAATCAACACGCATTGCCTCCAGAATTCAGTAGAAAATGTCTTAACACTAGGTTCCCTCTACGTGTGGTAGAGTCACGTCGCCAGCAATGGCAACACGCATGGGCAAGCTTAACCAGATCATTACCACCCCCGGTATTTAAAACCGGCGTTAAGCAGTCATTAGGTAATGCCGGGCTCCGGCGCCCAATTCACTTTGTCGGCCGGCAACGCATCTGTAGCTCCTCTGAAAGGTGTTGCACGGGGTCGTGGGCGGCGGTAATTACTTACCATCAGGTGACTCGAACGCCCTAATGCCTTGCCTTTTCCATAAAAAAAATAAAGGGGCTGGTATACAAGAGCATTATCCCACTGGCTCTTTTATACGGCAGCGAATGCTGGCCAACACTGTCTCGGCACACTCAGGAGCTTCACGTCACGGAAATGACGATACTGAGATGGATGTTCGCCGTAACGCGGTCTGACCAAATAGGAATAATAGGAGGTAGTCTTGGGGTGATTCAGAAATTTTTGATACAAATTATAATGCCTTTAGAAGGAATCGTGGTGTAGTAAACTCCAAGCAGTATCCAGCCGAATCAT
>DWQW01005586.1:0-17561 GCA_018249695.1 Heliconius erato demophoon
AGTTCTGCCACTCAACACGCAATGCCTCCAGAATTCAGCAGAAAGTGGGGAACGGAGTGTCTTAACACTAGGTTCCCTCTGCCTACCCTGCTGTGTGCGGGATACAGCGTGAAGCTAATTTAATTTATTTAATTTTAATTTTGAGATCTTAAAAATATTTATTATCCTTCAAAGTTTGTTAGTTCACCCTATGCCCTGGGGGGGTGCGTGCACTTTAACGATCTTCTTCTTCTTCATACCAATTTTTTATCATTCTTTGATCATTTTCTAGATATGACCAAATCACCTAAGCACATTCTTCTTCATTCCCTAGGAAGAAAGGTATAAGTAAAAACACTACAAATAAGTACATAAATTATACTTTATTATTATAAATCTTCCATTCATTAGGCCAAATGGTTTCCGCGATCCAATCTAAGTATATAGACACTTTAGTGTAGACGCCGGCCGCTTTACCACACCTTGGGCCGTAAGAAACTACGCCTTCTATCGAATAAGTGCAGTTCAGGTTCGATAGCAAAGCCATTAAAGGGCCGCCGCTGTCACCCTGAAAATACATTTTTTTATTATTTTTACTCGTAACCTAACTAATGTATGTAAAAAATTACAATTACATTTTCTCAATAAAGGGAAAAAATATTTTTTCCAAAAGACTCGGGGTCCAAGAGACTCGGGCTTAATTACGTACGTTACGTTCATTTTTTAATTAATTTCGATAAAAAATAATAAAACGAAAAAAAATACTTTGCAAGATCCTTGTGAGAAGCCTGCAACATGGCCTTTAGCACAAATCATGCTGTCAGGAAAGAACACCGTCCTCTCGAACTTCTGTTCACATAAGCGGGTGTCTTCTTCGACAGTTGTCTGAAAAAATATTATAAGATTTTTGACAATTAGATATTTGATTTTCACGATTTTACATTTAATATTTCTTTTATTAGATTCACGCTGTGTACCGCACATTGCAGGGTAGGCAGAGGGAACTTGAGAACCTATTGTTAAGACCCTTCTTTTCCATTACGACACTTCTTTTCCTCACTTCTTGCCGAATCCTGGAGGCATTGCGTGTTGAGTATAAATCGTATGGAGAATGAACTGAGGGATAGGGCCAGACTACTCGTAAGAGTGTCGGTTGTGAGTTAAATTTCCATTCGGAGAATACCCCTGAACGGAGATCAATCGAATCAAGTATTTTAATATCCTGTCTCCTCGTTTATTTATTCTTAGTCTTAATGGGAACGGTTCCCTCTGACTATTGTTGTATTTGCGGGATACAGCGTGACGCTAACATTTTTCTTATTAAATATTGTTTCTATTGCAGTACGTAGCAGCCGAGTGAACAGGATATGGAGCAAATGACTTCTTCCATCTTAGAGCATACCAAAAGCTGAAATTCTATGTAAAATTTACATTGGGTAGGATTTAAACTCGCTCTTTGCTTGTTCACCCAGACTTACAGTAAGAAGTATATCTGACGCCTTTCCTCTTTCATCAGTCTCCCCCCAGCCTGCGATAATTCTTTGCGGACCGATCTCTCTGAACGGAACTGGCAAACATATTGGGCGGATGAACTCGTTGAATCTAATCCTGGAGTTTAACAATAAATCTATATATTAATAAAAAAATTGAATAGATACGAAGGGAGTTTCATACCAATAGATTGTCCCATTTTGATAAGCGGGAGAGGAGAAGAGTGAAGGTGTGATTGACAGACAATGCACAGACGAAACTACTGGACTTGGAAAGTTGAAATTTGGTAGCTAAATTAGGGAGTGTAGGGAAGCACTGAGAGCTCTTACGTAAATGGGAAAAGATAAGATTTTAAATTTTTCATCTTAAATGCTAAACAAATTGCGGGTGATGACTAAATATGTTTTAAAATTTTGAACGGCATGCTTGAAATATCGTTCAAGGGCTTTTGGTTTTAACACAATATATTTTTAATAATGTATTTTTATAATTATAAATATTTTCCGAATCTAAATTGAACCATTACTTTTACGCTTTATCAACTATAGAAAGGTAAGCAGAGAGAACCTAGTGTCAAGACTGTCCATTGTGTGGCAGTACTCAACATAGCGTCGCGTTTGGTCTTACCTAAGTCGTGGCCGCCCTGAAGTTAGCTGTAGATGGCAATGCATATTTGATTTGAGGATTTTTCTTACTTTTGTTTATTTTTTCCCGAGTGTCGCAACCATCGAATGTACAGTCACTCCCTGCCTTACCTTTCATGTATCTCTATAAGAGCTATGTCGTGTTGCTTTTCATCTTTCACGTACGATTTGTGAGGTATCGTCCTCACAATGTTGCAGAGTATCCCTGATCTAATATCCGTTTTGTTTAGAGTGCCAAGCATCGCGTAACGTGCTCTTCCACTGGAAAAACGTTTCAGTTTAACGATTTATCACATTAATTAAGATTAATAAACAGAACCTAGGCTTATATACATCAATTGCTTTCAACTCTGAGATCGATCTTGAGATGCCGTTTTAATTAATAGATTATTGCCCATAGCCTTCCTCGATATATGGACTATATAAATAATAATACAAAAATACAAAAATAATTAGCAATTTGAACCAATAGTACTTGAGATTAGCGTGTTCGTATGAGGCCAGTCGTGACGCAGAGATACAAGCGTGAGACTGCAAACGCGATAGGTTGTGGGTTCGATTTCCACTCCAGGAAATTAAATATTGAATATTTTTATTTTTACAATCTGCTAACAAGGCAAAGCGCGGCGTTGGGTTCCGCTATTCAACACAAAATGCATCCAGAATTGGCGGTAAGTGGGGAACGGAAGTGCCTTAATGGGAACAGAGTATCATAAAACAAGGTTCCCACTGTCCCTCTGCTTATCTTGCTTTGTGCGGGAAACTAAAAAAACATAAATAAATAGCATATTCAATCAACGGAATACTACTTTATCTTTGTACTTACAAACGGTTGTCAACTAGAACGTGGGCAGCTGTCAATATAAACCTATCACTGACAAGTGACCCTCCTCCTATCCATACTATATCAGCTTCATTTGGTGACACGGTGTTATGACATCCTATTACAGCCTGAAATACATTTTTTTTAGCTTTCCGCTGTATTAGGTTGAATGGTTTCCAGAGGCACGGGTTCAAATCCCGAGAAAAGGAATCAGAGGAAACGAAAATAATTCATTTCCTCGAGTGAGAATCAAACTCAATAACGTCACATTTACAGTAAGATGCAGTGCCGATGAGATGCCTTATTGTCTTTCCTTTTCGAAGGAATTAATTATATTCATTTGCTCTTTCTGACAACACGTAATATCTTAAGTGTTTGGTACTAGATTCCCTTTGTATACTCTGTTAAATCACTATTTTTTTATAGCTTCACGCTGTATCCCGCAAATAGCAGGGTAGGCAGAGGACAACTGGGAACCTTCTGTTAAAACACTGCGTTGCCGTTAGAAGATTTTCGTCGCATCGCGTGTTGAGTGGCAGAAGTCTGTGACGCGCTTTGTCTCATTATGCAAGCGAGGAAATGAAAACATATTGAACAATTAATTTCTTGGAGTGGGAATCGAACTCACAACCTGTTTTGTTTACAGTCACACACTTGTGCCTCTGCTCAACGACAGCCTAAATAATTATGTAACTGCATTTAAAAAAAAACAATCTTAATATGTCAAATGTATGCCTTATTTATGACTTATTTACAAACTTTGATTGCGTTCCCTGTAATATTAAAAAAAGTGCAAATACATAAATAAATAATTATAATTATAATAATTATAATTAGCTTCACGCTGTATCCCGCACACTGCAGGGTAGGCAGAGGGAACCTAATGTTAAGACACTCCGTTCCCCACTTTCTGCCGAATTCTGGAGGCATTGCGTGTTGAGTGGCAGAACTCAACGCCGCGCTTGTCCTCGACACCAGAGCGAAGAAATGGAAATATAAATTTAAGTTAATATTTCATCTCCTCGAGTGGGGATCGAACCCACAACCAGTCGGTTTTACAGTCACACTTTGTGCCTTTGTGCGCCACGACTGGCCTCTATACATCTCTATTATATTATTGAACCAAATGAGCGAGAGAGTGTGAAAAAAAACTATATTAGCCTAGTTTCTCGTACCATATGCGGGAACTCTTTAACTGCAGCTGGACTTCCCCCAGATATCCTCAACTGTGACAAGGGACAGGTATTCACTCTCTTGTACCCGTGTGTGGCATCATCGGCTTCTATACATTGGTTGAAATATCTTTGATATTCTAGGCATTCTGAAATATTATTAAATATTAAGTTTTTTTATTGTTCACGCTTTTTCCCGCATAGTAGGTAAATCCTAGTGTTAAGACACTCTGTTCTCTTCGCACTGCCCAATTTTTTAGTTTGCGTATTGAGTAGTTCTTAACACAAGGTTCCCAGGTTTCTTTGCCTACCATGCTATGTATGGAATACGGCGTGAAGCTAAAAAGGCAGAGAATGTTGCTATCATATTAATTAAAAGATAATTAAAACTCTCACTTCTCCAAGCCAAATGCGGCACGGGAGTCTTCAGCTTTGGATTTGGTAATGCGGGACATCGTCGAGGTTCGGGAGGTATTGCCAGGTCTGGTAGATTTGGGCAGCATAGGAATGGCTGCTTGCCTTCGTAACGACAGGTCTGTGTGTGATTTTTTTAATTTTTTTTTTATTAGTAATTATAAAGCCACGCTAGGCGCTTCTCTCGCTTGAACTACCCGTTTATTTATGTTCTCATCTTAATGAATTACTTAAGTGATGTAATAACAATGTAATTTTAAAGACACATACATACATTGAAAATTAAAGATTTAGTCAATCCAATAAAACAGTTATTTCGTAGCAATTTTGTGGACTATACTATTTATGAACCGATTTAAATGAAACTCAAAATGTTAAGGAACGTTTGTCAAAATACATAAGTGGAAACAGTATTTAAATCGATTAAGTTTTCTAAGATTAGCGTGCACAGACAAACAGACAATTTTTTAAAAATCATTCTATTACAACGATAAATGCCTCCAATGATAGATTGTATAGACAGCAATGATGTACAATTTTATTATATGTAAAGATATTTTATTATTATATTTTATTTGCAGAGGCCGTTGTAGTGCAGCGGGACAACGTCGAACTGTAGACCAAAGTAGTTGTGATTTGTAGTGGTCGTTGTGATTTCGATCTCACTCGTGGAAATGATTATACGGACAAGGCAAGGCACTCCGCCTTATCACTAGGTTCCCTGTCTACCTGTTGTGTGCGGGATACAGCGGGAAATTTTTTATGTATTTATTCAGCGCGCGCACATAACAGAGTAGGCAGAGGTACTTATTTCCCTACTTTGCGCTGAATTCTTGAGACATTGCGTGTTGAGCGGCGGAACTCAACGCCGCGCTTTGCCTCGACACCAGAGCGGATAAATGAAAATATAAATTTAAATAAATATTTCATTTCCTCGAGTAGGGATCGAACACACAATCAGTCGCGTTACACGTACAGTCACATTTTGCGCCTCTGCGCCACGATTGGCCTCGACAGCGTGAAGCTATACAAAAAAATCTTTAAAAATAACTAAAATACTTACGAGCTTATCCGATCTCAGAACACCTTCATTAGATCCCACGAAATATTTTTCGAACACCCCCGTACGGTATAATAGGTTCTGTGTGGGACAACACACTATCCTTGTAATTCCTTCCCATTTGCACATCTGTAATTTTATATAATGTGATCTTATTCCCAATTATCTATCTAATTCTGATTCCCAACCGGAAGAATGAACTTCTTTATTTTCTACGCTCTCGTAGCAAGACAAAGCACGGCGTTGAGTTCCGCCACTAAACACTGAATGCCTCTAAAGTTGGACAATTAAAAAAAAATATGGCTATAAAGCTAGGTTGTCTTTGCCCTTGTATAGGTGGGATACAGTGTGAAGCTAAAGAAAAACAAAATATATCTAGCGTACAAGAAAAAAAATATCTTATCGATCACGCACATAGCAGAAAGGCAGAGGGACCTTGGGAACCTTATGTTAAAACATTTCGTCTCCATTAAGACTTCCGTTTCCCACTTCATACATTGCGTATTGAGTGGCGAAACTAAGAGCCGCGCTTTGCCTCGGAAAAGGCCTCGTATATTTTTATTGTATATTGTATATATTTTTATTTTAAAACTTCGAACGTCGAAATGCTTAGACGATTGTTATTTAGATACTAGATTATTCTTTATATAGATTTTAATAAATTTTTGCTACTCAAAGGGGGAATGAAATATTTAATATTTTCATCTTCTCAATTCCACTCAGTACGCAATGCCTAAAGAATTCAGCGGAGAGGGGAACGGAAGTGTTCATAGGGAATTGAGTGTTGAACACTGGGTTTCCTGATTCCTCCTTTCTGCCCTATAGCACGTAGCAGGGGCTACGTGCTATAAAAAAAACCAGACAAGCGCGAGTCGGGCTCGCCCACCGAGAGCTCTATACAAAAAGTGGAGGTCTCGAGCTTTTTCTGAAATTTGAGCTTAGCTTAGCCAGAGCCCTTTCACCTGATACCTCACTTGAACTAGCGGCTTAATACCAAATTTTTTAAGGCTATTATTTTTTAGAATTTAACCACAAATGTAAAGTTTTCAGATTTTTTCATGAACTAGTACTGTGCTTGTAGATACTAGCCGCCAAATTTCATAATTCTAGGTCAACCGAAAGTACCCTATTAATTTTGATTCCCTTTATAGTGTCGAAATACGCGTTAGTACTAAGTATCATCATTTGGTAAATGTGAAAGCACTCGACGGGTCCACACTATATTACATTTTTGTATGTTTTTTAGTTTCTTTCTCCCCTTAGCCTCTCTGGAAAATCGAATCCCCAACGCCTTTAGACAAACTACTTCCAGTGCAGTGGCCCGGTAATTTTACTTGTACGTTGTCTATCAGTCACGTCATTAACGGGAGAGTTTTATATACATACTGCGACCCGCTAGCGGCTTCGCCCGCTTGAACTGCAGCTGCACTATTATTTTTACTAATCTGCATTAGATTCGTTTTCTAATAATAGTATAATTTAATAAACAATATCTATACCTAGATTGAAAAGTAAAGTTTCAGTAAATTCAATAAAACGTTATTTAAAGCAATTTTATAATATTATTTTAAATTAATTAATATTATTTTTTAAATATTATAACTTTTTTATTTATAAACCGATTGAAATAAAACAAACACTTAATGTTAAGTGAAGCTTGAAGCCAAAATACTATAGTGAAAATTGCAATTAAATTGGTCACGCCGTGTCTGAGACTAAATTGATTTTGGTTCCATTATGTTATTAAATACCACCAAAAATATTTTTTCTTATATATCGTCGTCATATGTTTACTTTATATTTGTTTTATTTATGTATTATTTATAGATGTATTTTGTATTGTTTGTGATTAATTATTTAAATAAATAATAACTTAATTGTAGGTACTATGCTCTCACCCGCTACTTGTCACTCATCCACTTCCACTGGCTGGCTGGAAGAGATCTATTAATCTCTTATAGAGATAGGCCCACCTTTTTGAACTCAATGTTTTTAATGTTGTTTTCTTATGTATTTATAGTACAATAAACAATATTATAGATCTACCATATACAGACACTGATCCGTTACCATTTTATTATAAGTAAAGTAGAGATATAGATGGAATATGAAGACTTACAGGCGGTTTCTTTTCATCTTCATCAACAAGTTTAATAGCATATGGACAGTCCAGTATACTTCTACATACGCCTGTTATATTATGCACATTGCAAGGATCTCCTGTAATATTAAATAATACTATATGTTTCTACAAGCGTTTACCTTCACCGTCAAATAGACACAATTACTGGTTTTTGCAAGCAGGTGCAGACGCAATGCCTCAAGAATTCAATGGAAAGTGGGAACGGAGTGTCTTAACACTAGGTTTCCTCTGCTTACCATATGGCAGATGTGCTATTTAATTATAAATATCACTCTGAATGGGAATCGAATCGACATTGTCCCACTGCGTTAATATACTGTTACAATATATAACATTATTATTATTAGTCAGAATATATATCTTAAAGTTAAAAGTCAACAGGCGGCCGTCACCTCTAGTTATATTCAAAGAAACGAGATGTATTGAGGAAAATACATAAACATGTTTCTTAACAACTTTTAAATATAAAACAATGTATAACATGAAATTTGAAAGAATGCCACAAAATAATTTCTGTAATACACATAAAAATCATATAAATTTTCATTTTTTATAAACTACTAGTCGTTGCCCATAGCTTTTTTTTATAGGACGTAAAATAGAAAATTTATTTTTTTCCTGTTCCTCTAGGAATTTCGTGAAATCGTCTCTTAGTGCAGAAATTGAAGTAAATAAATCATTTCCCCCCTAACTTGCCAAATTTCAACATTCCAAATCCAGTAGTTCCTGTGCGTTTATGTTAGTCACTCAGTAATGGAAGAGTTTTATATATTAAGTATTTCTTACCAACTTCCAAACACAAAACAGCGTGGAATAAACACAAAAACACAAATAAACACGAAACCATCTTCATTATCATATAAAATAACGTATATTTTGAGTTTTATTTTTTTTCCTTCGTGTTTTAAATAGTATGTATTTTTTATTTCATTGTAACTTGTTACGGTGACGTCCGTATACTAGAAGGTCATCTTGCGTTATGAGTCTATAACTTAATTCATACATATACATAATTGACTGTAAATGCGACGATTGTGGATTCGATCCCCACGCAAACGTATTTAATTAAAAAATAGTAGTTCTTGAGATTTGAGTATCCACGTGTTCCTGGAGGAAATGACTCATAAAGATACTTTAAGGGTTTCTTGGACGTTTTTAAAATCCCGCTACGTTAAAATTTTTATACGCTTTCTAAAAAATATTTTTCTCCTAATTGTGGAATAGCACTTTAAAAAAAATGAAAAATAAGACTAATATAGATATTTCAAGTTGGTTAATTTTACTTATTTAGAAAACGTGTAAAAATTTGAACGTAGAGGGACTCGAACCCGCGCCTCTTGGAAACCGACCAGGCCAGGACCAGGAAAATTTGCAAGCATACTCGGCGACCATTTTCTTGGTATCTTTTTTCCTTTGCCGTAATGTCTTGATGAAATCTTTCCCAGTTCGTCGCTTACTGCATCCAAGTTTTTTGGGAAAAAGTGTAGATGGGACTCAAGGAAGTTAATTTTTTAAAGACATATTACATCTTAAGACCTTATAATGTTGCATCCTTATAGTACACTGACTGACCACTAAGCTATACGTTCTCATCAAGCTACGTCTTTTTTTCTTTTTTAAGTGTGGAATAACACTTCAAAAATGTTAAAAATACTTAATAAATAGCATTCTCTCTTGCCAGATAATAATTCTTAGTAAAGTAGTTTATCTTTGGGTAATTGGAAATTTATAAAAATCTCCCTACAGAAATGCTAACAACATAAATAAGTTGTAACAAGCGTATAAAAATTTAAGGCTTAGTGGTCAGAGCGCCTGCTCGGTTTCCAGGAGGCGCGGGTTCGAGTCCCACTACGTTTTTTTTTTTTACGTTTTCTAAATAAGTATTTTTTTTCTTAAATTTGGAATAACACTTTAAAAATAATAAAAAAGTTTGCAAATTTTTGTAGATCTCATTTATTTACAGCACAAAACGGATTAAAAAAGTTTATTATTAAAAAAATCTCATATCAAGCCCGGTGTCCATCGAGAGATATAAAGAAATCAGCGAAAAAAGAAATGAACCGGTAATGCTCAGACGAAACGGAGTCCTTTTAAATAAAATAGGTTTACATATTAATAAAAACAGCTTTACGCTGTATTCCGTACACAGCAGGGTAGGCAGAGGGAACCTAGTGTTAAGACACTGCGTTACCCATTTTTATTGCGTGCATTGTAATGACGGAACTCAACGTCGCGCTTTGCCTCTACACCAGAGCGAAGAAATTTAAGTAAATATTACATTTCCTAGAGTGGGGATCGAACTCACTACCAGTTGCGTTTACAGACACACGCTTATGGCCCTATGCCACAAGTGGCCTCAAACAAAGTGTATTGTATTTTGTAATTGCTTCGCTGCGCTCCGAACAACAGAGCCAGTTCATTTCAACTCTTCCTGCCCGCTCGTTCCTTTCCGCCCCAATATTTGTTGTTAGAAATACAAGTATACAGTTTACTACTGCAAGTTCAACGTAGTCCTTAATGGGCCCGCTCCGTTCGCGGTGGAAACTGGGTTTTACCTACCGGGCTTTTTTTTTTCTATGGAAAATACAAGGCCAACGAGCGTTCGGGTCACCTGATGGTAAGTGATTACCGCCGCCCACGACCCCGTATGACACCAGAGGAGGTACAGGTGCGTTGCCTGCCTGTAAGGTGTATTGGGCTCCGGAGCCCGGCATTACCTGATGCGAAACGCAGTGGCATAAAGCCACTACTTCACGCCGGTTTAAATGCCGGGGGTGGTAATGATCCGGTGGAGTCTGCCCATGCGTGTTGCCATTGCTGGCGACGTGACTCTACCACACGTAAAATCGCTCGATAAGAAGACAAAGTACGGCGTTAAGGTCCGCCATTCAACCCGCAATGTCTCGAAAACAGGATGGTGCATGGAGAACGGAGTATCTTAACGCTAGGTTCTTTCTGCCCACCGTCCTATATGTGTGATACTGCGTGAAGCTATAAAAAATAGACTTTGTTGTTAAAGAAAAAAAACTCTTCTAATGTTTGTACGTGAAATGATGTCAATACATTATACTTGATAGAGATAAACAAATAGAACTAAAATGTAGATCTTGTTTCGGTATTGCTTGAGTAAAGGCGCTGGTTGTAAGCGCGATACTTATGGGTGCAATTCCTATTGTGGATAATGACTTTATATCAAATTAATTTTTAATTTCCCCGCTGCTTATTGTTAAGATACTCCGTTCCCATTAAGACACGTCCGTTCTCCACTCTCCGTCAAATTCTGGAGACATTGCGAGTAATAAGTTGAAGAGTCAAAAAACTCTACTACGCGGCTATAAAGCGTAATGCTGAAAAGAAGGCTATCGAGGTGCATTCGGGCAGCACATGTGTGGACGTGGTCTCCATTCCTACCTAAGAGAGTACATTTCATAATTTTTCATTTCTTCGCTCTGAGAATACATAGCGCGGCATTAAGTTACGTTGCCTTGTCAAAAATTAAAGTGTGGAATATCCTAACACTAGGTTCTCTCCCTATATAAACACACCAGCCTTAACTTGTAGCTTCGTCCGCATGCTCGAGAATTCGAACCAGTAGTTTCTGAGATTAGCGCGTCCAACCAAACTGACTTTTATACTATACTAGATTATCCTATTATATCCTACTAGCTTCACGCTTTATCCTTAGCGGGGTAGTCAGAGAGAACGGAGTGCCAAACGCTACGGTCTCTACATACCTCTTTCGCCTCGTTTACTGTCATCAACCTCTTCATCCGGAGGATCCTCATGCTTTTTACGTGACCTTCCAGTATCTTTGATACAGTGTTTTCGAAGGTCAACCAAGGTCTCCCACTGCCTCTCTTACCACTCACTTTTCCATCATAAATCTTTTTCCCATTCTTTCATCACTCATTCGTTCGACGTGCCCAAACCAGTTGAGCACGTTCTTCTTCATTTTCACCGTGACATCCTCGCTAGTACCTGCCATTCTGTGTATGTCTTGATTGCGGATTCGATCAGCTAAGCTGACTCCGCATATCCTACGAAGAGATCGCATCTCCACGGCATTCATTTTTCTTTCATTCTTCTTCTGTAACCCACGTTTCGCTGCCGTATAACAGTGTCGGTACCAAAACTGCATTGTGTACGGCCAAACGCGCAGTTGTGCTACGTTTCGCCGTCTCATCAATGCAGTTAAGGCTCCGTTAACCCTGTCCCATCTCTACTGTACATACTTCCCAAGTATACCACCTCATTCACTTGTTCTAATACCTTACTGTTTACACTGATCTTGCAATGACTGACTTTTCAGTTTTATAATATTACTATATTATCTATATGTTACAAAATTACAAATATTATTTATATTACGCAGGTTCTGTACGTATTGGAGCTACTCTATATCGATTTTGTAGTCAATAACGCCCTTTCAGGAGTATTTTAGCATTTTTATTGGAAAACTTTTGATATATAAATAATTAATTTTTGTTATTTAACTCTTTGGAATTTTTAACTACTCAAAAGTCCGTGAGTGTGTTTGTAAAAGAACTCTTCAATGTGGAACGCTGTCGACCGTGGGCATTACGTATGACTGTAAAGCGTCGGTTGATGGTTCGATTCCCACTTGGGGTAAAAAAATATTTTTATTTTCTCGCTCTGGTAACAATATAAAGCACAGCGTTGAGTTCCATCACTCGACATTTATCAACTCACTCGAAAATTTGGCGGTGTTTGGGGGAAGTAGGGCCTTAATACTGCCTATTTTTGTTATATGTGGGACACAATCTGAAGATACAAAAAAGTGGTAGTTGGCGAAACTCTACGCTGCATCTTGTTAATAATCAAAATGATTATAACTTCTGTATTCTTCTACAAACTAACCATAAAATATAATAATGAAATGTTTTTTTTTCACGTTGTATCCCGCATTAAGCAGAGAAGGCAAAGGGAACCTAAACCTTAACTAATCTAACCTACCCTGTTAAGACACTTCGTTCTACACCTTCTGCCAAGTTTTCAAAATGTAGCATGTTTAGTGGCAGAACTCAGCGCCGCGTTTTGTTTTGTAACCATAGCGAGAAAAAGATAATATTTCACAATCACCTGCAATGAAAGTAGTTCATTTATGGGAAACGATTCCACGACTGTGGCGCTAACAGTCGACTGTGCCTCTGCGCCACGACGGCTATATATTCTTTAAATCCAAGTCCCGAAACTTAATTTTCAATAAAAATTACTATATTAACCGAAGTCACATTCATCTAGTAAAACATAGACCCGACTACTATTCATAAAGGGGTAAAACGATACCACAAAATAAATATTTAAACCGTGTTTCCCATAAGCAAACTTTGTTTCATATATAAGGGCTGAAATTTTTCATTGGAAGCCACTTTCTTGGGAGATCTCACCACGATAGCATCTAAAATCGAAGATGTTTAAGATAACCGCCATTTTATCACTTATGTTGATTGGTAAGAATATTTTTTATTTCTTTTAGCTCCTGTAGCCTGCATCTAGCAGGGTAGGCAGAGGGAGAGAACTTTTTAGTTAAGTTAAGACCGTCCCCAGTAATACACTTCCGTTCCTCACATTCTGCCGAATTCTGGAGGCTTTGCGTTTTGAGTGACAGAGCTCAACGCCACGCTTTGCCTTGTTCAATTCCATTAAGTGGGAATTGAACCCACAATCAGTCGCGCTTACAGTCGCATATTTGTGCCTCTGCGCTACATCTGGCCTTTCCTTTTTTTAATGTATATCTTTAACAGAGAGGCTATTGTGATGCACTAGTTGTAGTTGACCGCTGTTGTTTCGCAAATTGGGTGGAAAGTGGGAAACAGTTTCTCTTAACAACTAGGTTCATTCAGCCTTAACCTGCTATATGCGGGATGCAACGTGTATCTAAAAAATATATATCTTTAAAAGTGTTATTCGCCCAAATCTATAATTTAAAAATAGAAAAGCGTAAAGTAAGAGTTAACACACTTTATTAACCGTTTTACTTAACAGAATCTAATGCCGCGATTTGTTTGCTTAATATTTTTTAAAGTTTCAAATCCTGTCCTGCATATGGGAGAGTAGGCGGAAACCTAGTGTTAGATATACCGTTCCCTATGCTCCGAAAAAAAACGTGAATTGTGTGTTGGGAGTCAACGCAGCGATTTGTCATGATATCAGAGCGAGAAAGTGTAAATAAATCATTCCTCCCAGTGGGGATCAAATCGTCACTTAGGTTACTCTGCTATGCATGAAGGCGTACATGCAGATGAAACCTAATACTAAGATACTCCGTTAACCAGGCACTTCTTAATTTTCAAGACATTAAGTATTTAAGGAAAATAATCTATTCACCCGAATGGGAAACGAACCTACAACCGTCCCGCTTACACTCAGAGTCCAAAATATTTATTTAGTTATATAATATTCTATTTTATTAGCGACTTGGTCGCAGGCAGATTCTAGGCGGTACAAAAGAGAAGCTGCATCCTCACGCGACTACGACACAGGTATCGAATATATGGAGTTAGAAATAGAATGAATAGAGGGTTACTCAAGCTGTGTTCACAGATCTCTAAAACATGGGCGTATTAACCTTTATTATAGTCATACTATAAAGCTAAACATTTTGTTCGGTTGAACGCGCTAATCTCAGGAACTACTGGTTCGAATTGCTGAATTCTTTTTGTGTCCCTTTATCGAGGAAAGCTGTAGGCTATATTACATCACGATAACCGTTTTATGTAACCCACTGTACCTGCGGTCAGAGTAAGGGCCCGCACTTAGAGCCAGAGGGTGTCATACACAAGATTTAGCTATTTCCATTAAACTACGCGTGCGAAGACGTGGCTAAAAATTAGATATATACATAGGCGTATATACAGATATTTTCCAGAGGGAACCTGGATTCGGTTCCCACTGTAAAATTCCTCAGTAAATCGCTTAACTTATGTTAACTTTAATAAACTAAGGTGTTCATAGGAAAGAAAGCTTGGGTAACCCTAATAAGGAGCACAATTATTAAAATAAATGCATGCTAGCATGATTTAGAAATAGTGTCGAATAATATACAGGGTGGAAGCGTCTGCGTTCGTTTTACGGGAGCAGCATATAGAATTACTGAGTCCCGCTGAGTTTCTTGCGCCGGTTCTTCTCAGGTCTGAGGCACTAATTTTAGTGAACTGGTGGTAAATTATTTGACGTTCAAAAAATGAAGCATGTATTTGAATAAAATTATTTGACTTTGACTTTGAATTAAATATTTCAGACCCAAATCTAAAAAAATAGTTAAGATTCGTCAACGGTTTAGATCATTTTTCGTTTCTCGTTTTTTTTATTTCTTGATTTAAATCCATACTGTATTACGTGTGACGCTGTTACGAATAGATACCAATAACGTAAACACTTACTACTACAAAAATATTACTAAGCGTTGCTGATCTGCCACTTTTCATTCTTAAAAAAACACACTAGAACGAGAAACTTGGCAGTTCAGCTTGGGTATCTTCGAGCTGGTCTCATGCTGGGGCTAGGACGTGGATCTGTTTCGAAGTTACTAGTAACCCATTTGAGTATAGGCTCATATAATTTATACCTTACAGCATATTCTATAGCAACTGTAGTAGTGGGTGAAAAAAACCGTTTTTTTAAACTAATGGTAAGAAGTAACGTCGTTTGTCCCTAATTTTCTTAGTTTTCTATAGTGTTAGAAAGAGACAGCGCTTTACTATGTAAATACATACATATTATATAGTGATGGGTAGCATGTTATATGTATAATTAGAAATTTAATATAATATGCTTTTATGTTATTTTTGTAAATTAGCATGTGTCTATATAATATTTATATAGTTTTAATAAAAGTGACTTAACTCGAAGTTTCTGTAATCTTTAGTTTTGTTAGAAACTTAGAGTGGGGAACGGTGTGTTTTTACATAAGATTCCCTCCCCTGCCATATTGTATGCGGCCGAAGTAGGAGCGAAAGATATCAAAGCGAAATCTCAATATAATTTGCTAAAATGACTCAGCCTGTCTAGAATTATCATCAATTAATTTCTTCAAGGCGGCACTAGTAGAATCTTTTGAAATTCAGTGGCGCTAGGGAAAAGAGACGGGGGACTGGAGATTAGTGCATTTTTACAAGAGTACCTTAAATCTATACTTGTGACGTAAGTCCAAGGCACTCCTCTGAAATTCTCTCCCTGTGAACTCATAGAGTGCTAAGTGGTTTGTTTTAATTCAGGCAGCACATTATGGGCAGCAAGTCTTTCCTGCGACTCTTGTGGCAGCGAATGTGCTTCAGCATGCGGAACACGCCACTTCAGGTCATGTTGCTTCAATTACTTGAGGAAGAAACGAGGACCAGACAATTTTAAGGTAATCTATATTTATTTGGACTTATTGGGCTTGATCGATACATAAATATTTAGAATTAAACTTTATAACAACATTTTTTTGAAGCCATCGTGACAAAATGATACAGCGTCTGACTGTAATGTAACGTAAACGAGAAGGTTATTTCATAACCACTTAAGGAAGTTATTATATTTTAAGTTATTTTCATTGTTTCAAAAACAGAGTATTTTAACACTAGGTTTCCTCGCGTGCGTTTAAGTGTCGAAAAACTAGAAGGTTGAACGGTTGAACTTCAGAATAAATCTTTAGTTCCATATAGTGTCGTTGTACCAACATCACAAAAAATAAATCAAGTTAAAATTGCCGACATAGGAAAAAAAATATAAAACATGTTTTATAAGAGCAGCTTTTTCTCACAATTAAGTAGAAAGAGGATATTTTGATATAGCTTTTTTTGGCTATTATTTTTCAGATCCTGTCTCATAACATGCAAAACTTTAAACCGGACTATATGGGAAAGAAACCGCCTACATTTGTTCAGGAAGAACCTTGGAATTTTATGCCAGATGATTTCAGTCTTTATCCTTATGAAGATATAATTGAAAATAGATTACAGACTATGTACGAATGAATAAGGAACAATAACATGATGTAATGTATATATAAATATGTAGAAAAGACTCATAATAAATAGAAAAATGTATTTTTTTTGTTATTTATTGTATAAAAATCATCTGTATCATGATTTTGTAATAGAGAAATTTCTTTATTTTTTTAAAGAAATTTTTTTCGTTAATTTAAAACTACTGAACAATTTTTCTTTAAATCTACATATACAATATTAAAATAGTGAATGCTTAAGCATATTACTTTAGGTTCACTAGCTGTATCCCGAATATAGCAGGGTAGGCAGAGAGATAATAATGTTAAGACACTGGCTTCTTACCGGAGCGAACAACGAATATAATTCTTTTCACAAAGTGAGAATGGCAGACACAGGTCTTTGTTTTTAGTTATAATAGTTTCACTTCGACCATATCTATATTAACACAAAAATTGTAAAGCTAGTGCGATTTCTCTTTGTCTTCTTTAATCTATATTTATAACTAGAGGGCGCGCGCGGCTTCGCCCGCTTATTAGGAGTGAATTTAAAAAAAACCACGAAACACGTGTTCAATAAAATATTTTTAACAGTCTGAATTTATTTTTTTATAAAAATCGGTGGCAATTTTAAGATTTTTCCATATAAACTTTCAACCCCTTATTTGAACCCTTAGGGGGTGAATTCTTAAAAACCATGAAACACGTGTTCAATTAAATGTTTTTAAGAGTCTGAATTTCAAATTTTATAAAAATCGGTGCAGATAATTTTTTTTTTCCATACAAACTTTCAACCCCTATTTCATCCCTTTAGGGTTAAAATTTTTCAAATTCCCTTCTTAGTGGATGTCCAGAATATGAAAATAAACATCTGCCCAAATTTCA
>DWQW01005587.1:0-17559 GCA_018249695.1 Heliconius erato demophoon
CCTTTAAGTAGAGACTAAATAGATTAACCGACTTGGTATTACATGGATCTCACAACTTTTTACGGTAGAAAGACTGAGCTGCGAGACTTGGGTTTTTTACAGGATGTTTTTGATGGCATATAATTTACTAGAACATAAAGATGATTAAATATTTTAATTACTATTTAATTATGATTTGCTAAGTGTGGGGTAAAACAACATAACAGGGTAACACTGATCGAACGTTTTCTGCGCATAGGTATTCTGCGCAATTTTAAGCGAGT
This sequence comes from Heliconius erato demophoon, assembly GCA_018249695.1. NCBI lineage: Eukaryota > Metazoa > Arthropoda > Insecta > Lepidoptera > Nymphalidae > Heliconius > Heliconius erato. Next base: position 264 of record DWQW01005587.1, read on the forward strand.
ACCTCCGATTATCAATAAGAGTTTAGACGGACTATACAAACTCAACAACAAACAAAGTTGTAAGAGTAATAGTCAAATTAATTTACCCGAGGAGCTAGAGCTCAACTCGTACTCGTACTCCACCAAATCAATAAACTATTACAAAAATGTCCTATTTGAATACAGAAATCGACGAGCAACACTAGCATCAACAAATATGTTAAAATTTAAAATGTATAATTATTTATGAAGCTAATTTTTATTTTATTATATAAATAGACTACAGAGTACCATAGAGTAGAGAGTTATTCAGAGTACCACAGATAGTGAAGAACGGATTACGAAAAATATATAATTATTAATGAGATAAAAAAGAAATTATTTAAGGTAGATATAATTTTATATTAATAATTATAAATATACAAAGTTAATAAAATAAATTATTGTTATTGTTCGTATTCAATTTGCAGTGACATCTGTTGACGTTAATTGAAATATTCAATTCTAAAGCGACCTCTGGAATTTTTAGTCTCAACTAATGCAAATATAATGCTACAAAATAAAAAGTTGTCTGTAATGGTCTAAAGCCTGGATACTCTACATACTTCTTAATTTAATAATATTATACGTCAAAAGTTTCCAGCTTCGTTGTACTAAGATTGTAGAGTCTGTTAAGAATGGAAGTTCTATTATAACTTTGTAGATTTTTAGTTTTTAATTTATTCTTTTACATTTTATAAAACTTTAGTATGTATTAGTTTGAAATTAAAATTTGTTGCTATACTGAAGTGTTATTTAAATCAAATCAAATCAAATTTGTTTGTTTGAAGTGTTATTTATTATACTTAATAGTGTTTTAAAGTGATTTTTATAATAATAAAATGTATATGTATTGAAATAAAGTTTATATTATATTATTATATATTTATACATAGATAAAAAAACTTAACATTTTCTATAATGAAAGTTTCCCGCCAATTTTATTAACCAATTTTTTTAAATAATTATAATTATTTATTTATGTTACATGTTTCATATAAAGTCTTACCGGTTTTAGTCTCCTTTTAAGCATGATAGCGCTCGACCACTAGCTTAATCTATTCTATAATAAAATTGTAACTGATCACTGTCTACATTAGAAGATATAAAAAAACAATTGGGAGTATTTAAATCAAATAGCTTCACGCTGCATCCCACACAACTGGATTGGCAGAGGGAACCTAGTGTTAAGTCACTCCGTTGCATTTTCTGCCGAGTTCTTTAGGTCTTGTGTGTTGAGTGGCGGAACTCAACGCCGCGCTTTGCCTTGACATGACTTTAGCGATGAAATGAAAATATAAATGTAAGTAAATATTTTATCTCCTCGAGTGGGTATCAAATCCACAACCAATTTTACAGCCACACTTTGTGCCCCTGCGCCACGACTGGCCTCAATGTGGCAAAAAAGTGGGTGCATTTATCAATGTAATAAAACTAAAATAATGATTTTGTATATTTTATATCTGTTTGTCATTTGTGCAGGCTAATCTCAGATTAGTTTAACAAATTTTAATGCAGTCCTCTTTAATAACTTTCCTCAATATTTTGTGTTTTTTTTAATTCAATCAGTTCATAAATCTATATATATATATATAAAAGGACTTGTGCTGACTGACTGAGGTAAGACGCACGCAGAGCCGTAACCGCTGATGGTAGAAACGTGAAATTTGGACAGATGTTTATTTTCATATTCTGGACATCCACTAAGAAGGGAATTTGAAAAATTTTAACCCTAAAGGGATGAAATAGGGGTTGAAAGTTTGTATAGAAAAAAAATTTAATCTGCACCGATTTTTATAAAATTTGAAATTCAGACTCTTAAAAATATTTCATTGAACACATGTTTCATGGTTTTTAAGAATTCACCCCCTAAGGGTTCAAATAAGGGGTTGAAAGTTTATATGGCAAAATCTTTAAATTGCCACCGATTTTTATAAAAAAATAAATTCAGACTGTTAAAAATATTTTATGGAACACATATTTCGTGGTTTTTTACAATTCACTCCTAATAAGCGGGCGAAGCCGCGCGCGCCCTCTAGTAAATAAATAAAATTATATAACTTTTAAACATTTTGTTTCACAAAATTGCTGTAAATTAACTGTTTCATTAAATTGGCTTAAACTTTAATTATCTTTGTGTAGCTTTAAAAAGATAATGTTATTATAACACAATAGTAATTGTATAGTTAATAAATAAATAATAAAATGGTTGATTTTAAAAATATAACAAATTTGGAATTGAAATATAAGCATCCTATTTCTATACTAAATGAATACTCCAAAGGTTTTATATTTAGGGACATTGGTAGAACTGGCAGTGACCATTTACCTAACTTTTGTGTGGAGGTTATAGTAAGTTCTGTTTTTTGTTTTTTTTACTCATCTACTTATACCTAGTACCTAACTAGTGCTAAGACACTCTGTTTTCTATGCACTACCTAATTTTCAAGAAACTGCCAGTGGATTGGTGGAATTTGATGCCGCATTTTGCCTTGATACCGGAGCAGAAAAATGCAAATAATTAATTTTCATAGAAAGAAACTTGTGATTAAAATTCAAAGATTTGAGTGGAAAGTGTTGAATGGAAGTGTCCTAATGGAAATAGAGTGTCTTAACACAAAGTTGCCTCTGCTTACATTATGCAAGACACATAAAATATTTTGAACTACAGGGATTTTTCACTCCTTTTTCTGAGGTTCTTTTTGAGAGGTTGAACTTGATAACAAGCTTTATCTTCCCTTACGCGAAGGCGAACCCACACTAAACATATTCCTCTATACCAAACAAGAATTTTAAATTAAATTAAATAATTACATTAATTAGACTACAATTTCCCACGCTTAGAAAAAAATGAAAAATGTCGTACAAAAATCTAACTCGATAACCTCTCTTTTTATTTAACAATGACATCATTTTATTGACTGTACTGATGTCGTGTTCGTCCTCTATACTTTGTTTAAAGTACATTATGTGATTTCCTGTAATTTACCTGCAAAGTATGAAATAAAGATTATTTTATGTTTGTGGTATAGCGTTTGATTGTAAACGCGGTGCTTGTAAGTTTGATTCCCACACCGGGGATTAGTCATATTTTAATTATTTTTCTCCCTACTATGAGAAATTTTATTATTTAACACGAAGTGTCTTGATAATGAGCATTGTGAGGGTAACGGAGTGTCTTAACACTAGGAAAACCGCAGGACAATGCGTGTAGTAGCTTTTTTTCTAGTAATTTATTGTATTATGTTGACGTAGTCGACGTCATTGCGCACTGTACCTGGGTTCGATTCTCGCTCGAGGGAATGAAACATTTCATATTTTAATTTTTTTGCTCTGTTAACGAGGCAGCAGTGCAACATTGAGTTCCGCCTCTGAACTGTCTGAGTATGCAGGCGATGAATATGGATTTGATCGCCTCTCGGATGATTGTTTATATTTAAATTTGAAAATTTCTTCGCTCTGGCAAGGCGCAAGCGCAGCGTTGGAATGTATAACGTATAATGTGTCTAAATGGCGGGTAAAAACGGAAGTAAACAACGACGTTACAGAGTTTAAGTGCGAGAAATTTGTTAAGTTAATGATAGAAATGAAACTAACCCAAACCAATGGGTCGTTACATAACATGTCACTATAAAGAGTTCAAGGTCTTTTACCTGAACAGTGTTTTAACACTACATTCTCTCAGCCTTCCTCCAAAAATACTTAAAATGTAAAAAAATATGTCACGTTTTCAGGTGGCTGATATGTCGTTTGAGGGTTGGGGTCACAGCAAGCGTGAAGCTCGGGCAGCAGCGGCCAAGACCTGTTTGAACGCATTGCTGGCGCGAGCTGGACGTGTTCTCCCCAACCCTGGCCCAGCTCCAGACTTCACAAGCGATGAGCCACCCAAATATCCTGGTAAATACATTATGGATGAGAGTGTTTACTAAATGTTTTAGTATTGTTTTTGTAGGATTGTTGGGATATATTTTGTTATTGATATAATTGCGTGATGCAAAAGAGGATAATATGTTTATAAATATAGGTCTGTGCTATGTATGTGCTTGAACGCACTCCTGGCGCAAGCTGAACCTGCTGGATCACTAACCCTGGCTCAGGACCAGACTTCAAACGTATTATTCTTTTGTTGATTGCTTTTCTTCAAGCCACTTTGTGAAGTCGAGTTTTATTTTTTTTATTAATACAACGAGCAATGTGAGAGCAGAAGGTGACAACCCTCAATTATAAATATTACTTTTTTCCCCAACGGAGATTACGTCATCAAATGCATCAAGCATGATTATACAGGGTAGAAGTGTCAGCACCACATTAAATGAAACCACAGTTTTAACTACTCTATAATGCTGATTGCGTTACACGAAATACAGGTATGGATAAAAATCATGAAATGAAAAAAAATCCTACGTCCAAACTATTGAGGCATCTTGATTAATTTCTTTAGGTATAGGTTTGAAATATTTTACCCTATATGATGTTTCCGTAAATGGAGCGCTGCCTCTTCCACCCTGTATAATAGAAATATTCTTGACCACAAATGAACCATCCATGGAACAGTTTATATAAAACCAAAATTTTTAAATTTGATCCTATAAAGATTTGAATGCGCACCTCTTCGTTATACAGATGTGTCAGTATTTTAATAATATTACATAATATTGAGTTTATAAAGGTGGTAGTAATTTCTATAAACATATAGTTTTTTATTTCAGTGTCAGATTTTCAATGTGTGGATACTAGAATTCAAACTTCCGATGTCAATAAATCAGCACCACCGCCTGGTGAGTTTACTCGTTTAAAAATTAAAAAGTTTGTTTGGTTAAACGCGCCAATCTCAGGAAGTACTCATTCGAATTGAAAAAAACTTAATATGGTCTTCCTCGGTCTTTCTTTAAGGCCTGTATATATAAATCTCGCTCAACTCTAAATTTGATTTTGAAGGCGATCTTGAGATGCCGTTTTCATTCATAGATTATTAAAATTATATCTCAAGATAGATTTCAAAGTTGAGCGCTGTTTATAAATACATTATATTAATAGTTTTCATGTTTAAATAGTTTTTTGTATGTACTTAATATGATTAAAATCATCTTTTAACAGGTGAACAGCTAGAATAAACATTAATTTTAAGATTGACCTTCTATTATATAATATTTTACTTTAAAACAAGTCAAACGGAATCGGAATAAAATATTTCAAATGATGGCAACCTCTGTTTGCGGCAGTTATTTTCCAGGCAACAATGTGTTTTAGTGATGAGAAAAAAAAAAACTTTACTTTGATATATAATTCATTAAAAGAACACATGAGTGCAAATATTAACATTAAGCGACCTGTTTAAACCAGGCAACCCTGGACTTGCGGCAGACTGAGAGCTGGCAACCATTGTTTTTCCAATTCCTTAGGTGATTTTTTATTTTAGATATTAAGATAGTGGCGAAATTTCGGCTGCTTTGTCGAAGTTGTTTCTACCCAGTTGTATAGTCTGGCCTAGGTAGATGTATTCCTGAACAACTTCGATGTTGGGTCTTCGAACTTTCACCACTCAACACGGGAAATATATATTTTTTCTTAACACCATGCTACCACTGCCTACGCTACTTTATACGGGATATATACAGCGTGCTTTGAAAGAATCTTAAACATATTAAAATATTTCAGGTCTCTTCGGTTCAACAGTTTCACCGATACACAAAAGTCCTATAAATACTCTATATGAAAATTATCCAGGACTAACGTTCACCTGTACTTTCGGAGACGGAACACCCTTGGAAATGCTGCAGGGTGAGCATTTTTATTCATTAATAAAATTGTTGCTTTACATGTTTATATTATATGAAAACAATGACTGAAAATATTGAAATTTTTGATTAAAAATATTGGCATATTCTGTATATTCAGAACAAATTAATATATAAGAACATCCTGTATAGTTACAAAATGAAAATATTGAAAACATGAGATTTGCTTGTAGTATTAAGCCTATACATGATGTTTGTAACATTTATGTACAGTAACGTTAATGACGGTGTCTATTCTCTTTTCTCTATACGCACGTATTACATATGTGTACAGTAGAAACTCCATTATCAGGTCCGTGGTTATAAGGAATCGCAATCCGAACTACCAACCGCGACCAATTATATATAATATATATGTAAATAAGTGTATGTCGAAAAATATCTCTTAACCCGCCATTGATGACGCTAATTTGACTTACATCTTTGGTGACACCGGTCCTCATCTAAGACTTTGCTATACAGGGTGGAAGAGGCAGCGCTCCTTTTACGGAAACAGCATATAGGGTAAAATATTTCAAACCTATACCTAAAGAAATTAATCAAGATGCATCAATAGTTTGGACGTAGGATTTTTTTTTCATTTCACGATTTTTATCCATACCTGTATTTCGTGTGACGCGATTACGTATAGATCCCAATAACATAAACACTTACTACTACAAAAATACTACTAAAGGTTAAACAACTTTGAACTTTATCGCCAATACCTACGACTCGATTTCGGAATGAGCCGTGTGTGGCGGTGTTCTTTTGATAGGTTTATGTGTGCGTGCGTCGTCCTTACAAATGGTGTTTTATTTTAAAACGACAATTTTATTATTTATTTTGTTTGAAAAAATATTTTTTTTCTGATTTATAGAGAAGTTAAAACTGTGGTTTCATTTAAAGTGGTGCTTACACTTCCACCCTGTATATTTGTATGTGGCATAAGTATTTGATAAATCTATTATTAAACAGTCATACCTTATATGTTGTAAATCGACTTTTAAAAATAATCAAAAGTATAATAAAAGAAAAAATATAATTAATAAAAGCACACGCCCAGAAAATACAAATTCAAATTTGAATTTACTTACGTAATTGGTGACGCCGGTCTCATGGACCGGGTTGTTGTCAAAACTCGAGAAGGCGTAATGGCGGTGCTGTCATGAAGAAAAGTAACTGCGGTGCGATGTAAAATGATGTAGACACTCGAAATCGCATCACGCATTAGGAATTACGAATACTCTTAAAAGTTACTAACTTTAACAAACATTAAAGGTATTGCCTGTATTAAAACATTTTTGAAAACATAATAATACAATAGTAAGAGAAAATTAATCTATTTTTAGGTACATACAGATGGCAGGTCAAAAAGTTATTACACTTTTTGGATTTATCCGGTCTCACAGACATACACGTTTCCAATGGCGGGTTAATAAAATAATAAATCAGCTGCACGCTGTATCTCGCATATAGCAGCGTAGACAGAGGCAACCTAGTGTTATAACACTCCGTTCCCCACTTTCCGCCGAATTTTTCGAGGCATCGCGTGTTGAGTGGCGGAGCCCAATGTCGGGCTTTTGAATTGATGAAAATAATCTTAATAATCATAGATTTTTTGAAACCAGCTTTCTTAATACATTCACTTATTCATATATTTTCGATTATCCGAATACCTAACGACAACTATTAGTAGAGTCGAGTTTCTACTGTATATATTTAGTAAAAGTAGTTAGTTTAGTAGAAATTGTCATACGGCGTTAAACATATTACATGTTCCGTATTCCATACAAATACATATGTTGATTTCCCTATTTCGTTTGTTTTTTTCCGTTTCTTCTTGTAGCACCAACACAACTGAGTCATAGCATGCGCTTCAAAGTGGTCGTCCAGATAAAAGATCAAGTTTTCGAAGGTTTTGGTGAGTATTGAATGGATGAATGAATGAACTTAATGTATTTTTTCAGATTTATTATGAAAATTAGCAAAAACTAAACTAAACTAAACTGTTTACTTTAGACGTTTCATAATATGGCATTTCTGAATGCCATGCATGCAATGGAGAACTTAGTGTTAAGACACTTCGTACTCGAAGTAGCGGAAATTAACATCGCACTTTTCCTTGTTACTAGAGTGAGAAAAAGAAAATATTAAATAATTCTTTCCCTCGAGTAGGGATCGAACCAACAACCGTCACACGCTGTGCCAATGCTCCATGATGGCCGTATTGACTTGATTAAATTATATAAAATTCTATTTAGTGCCATATTAACCGTAAGAAACAATACCTAATATCTAATACAGTTTTTTTTTTATGTAAAATAACAACCAGTATATTGAGAGGCCAGTCGTGGCGCAGGGGCGTGTGACTGTAAAATCGACTGGTTGTAGGTTCGATCGCCACTCAAGGAGTTACAATATTTATTTACATTTATACTTTAATTTCTTCGCTCTGGTGTCGAGGTAAAGCGCGGCGTTGAGTTCCGCCACTCAATACGCAATGCGTCCAGAACTCGGCGAAAAGTGGGGAACGGAGTATCGTAACACTAGGTTCCCATTGCCTACCCTGCTGTGTGCAGGATACAGCGTGAACTTGATTTTTTTAAATCAACCAACCTAAAATTAATTAATTCTCCAAATGAATGAAAATCTTATTTTCAGGTTCAAGTAAAAAATTGGCAAAACTAGCCGCAGCCAGAGCTGCCTTAGGAGAACTGAGTGACAAAACACCGAATCTACTACGACCTGCCTCGAACGATGTGCTCCCACAGTTACTTGCCGATCATATTGCTAAGTGAGTGTCTGATTAGACTTTTTTTAGGTTCTCGCTATATCCCGCATGTATCAGGGTTGGCAGAGAATATTTAATGTTGAGGCACTCCGTGTTTTACTTTCCGCTCGAATTTCAGTTTCTTTTGTTGAGTAGCGAAATTCAACGTTGTGATATAATTTAATTATAATGGCGTATGCCATTTAGTCCTCAGTTTAATTTTTAAGGTTTCGTACCTAAAGAGTAAAATGGGACCCTATTACCAACACTCCGCTCTCTGTCTTTCACCAGAATGTCTGTTATCGCCGTTATAACAATAAATAATAAAAAAGATAATAAAATAAATATAGCTCATCAGACATGTTTTTTTGCCGTTTATAGATAAGTAGGGAATCCTTTGTTAGACTCGCATTTGGCCTGTATTTTACTTTCTTTCTTACTATCTACTGTTATCAGCGTTTGTGGATCAATAGGAAGAAACAAATAAAATAATAATATATATGTAAATATATACGTGGTATAAAGAATAAAGAACATAATGTATATGTAATTAAATACTTATTTAGAAAACTTATAAATATTTGAATGTAGCGGGATAAGAACCCGCGTCTCTTGGAAACCGTCCAAGTGTATTTCTCACTCCTAAGTGTGAATAACACTTTAAAATTGTTAAGAATATTACTTGGATAATTAATATATATTCACTTTATATTTCATTTATTCTTCCAGATTGGTGAATGAAAAATTCAATCAACTCATGCGAGACGATTTAGTTCATTCTAAACGGAAAGTGCTCGCCGGTATTGTTATGACTATAGATAATAAAATAGAGGGGGCTAAGGTATCTTCGTTTTATTTTTATTTGTATATATATATTTTTTTTTTTGAGTATCTTTAACAATTAAATTATGATTTTATTATATAGGGTGGAAGTGTCAGCACCACTTTAAATAAAACCACAGTTTTAACTACTCTATAAAAGCCTAACACAATATATTTTTTTTACCAAAAATGAAAAAGTGTTTTTTTTCCACTCTGTATAAAAAAATCTGTCTGTAAACGAAATAACATTTTGCAATTTGTTTTTTAAATGTTCTATTTGTTTTCATGTAGTCTGTATTTGTAGGCTTTACATTTATAAATGAATGTTGATCAGTCTGTTTTTTAAGTTTTACGCTATTTCCCGCACATAACAGGGTAGGCACAGGAAACCTGGGGACCTACTGTTGAGAAATTCCGTTCCCACTAAGACACTTCCTCAGTTTTCGCAAAAGTTTGGAAGCATTGCATATTAATTGGGGAAACCAACCCTGGCCCTGCCTCGTTACCAGAGTACTGAAAATAACTTATGTATATTTTATTAATCTCTGTGTGTTAATTAAACTCACAACTAGAAATTATTATATATAAAAATTATATTGTATTTAATAACATAACAGGTTATAGCAGTAACAACAGGAACAAAATGCGTGTCCGGTGAACACATGTCGGTCAGAGGGCGCGTCGTCAACGATAGTCACGCTGAGGTAAGAATTTTTAAAAAAGTGGTATTTTTTGCAGGTGAATTTAGTGTTATGAAGTTATGACGCTCTGTCGACTGAATTAAAGATATTGCGTGTTGATTTCCGGAACTGAATGCCACAGTTTGTCTCCGACAAGAAGCTATAAAGACAAAACTTGGAATTTAGATATTATTTCATTGAAGCAAGTAAAATTTACTCAACTAATATTATTTATAGAATGTATTTTTATGAATAATAAATGAAATAAGCGATTGAATGTGTACGTATGAATATTTGTTTTAAAATTATATTAGTTGCACGCTACGGAATACCCCGCATGTGGCAGGTTAGGCAGAGGGAACCTAGTCTAATAACACTCCGTTCCCCACGCTATGAACGATTTTGGAAATTTTGGGAGTTCTGTGTTGGAACATCCTAGTAGGTAATTTTTAAATGAATTTTGAAAACTGTTACGAACATTTTAGCTATACGAAACTGTTACGAACATTTGAAAACTGTTACGAACATTTTAGCTATACGAGTATCATATTTCTTAAGGTGGCCGCCCGCAGATGCCTACAGAGACATCTCTACGCACAACTACTTATGTATGCGAGAGCTACAGGTATCTTATATTATTTTATTTAAAAAAATTGTGTTTAAAACATAATATAAAATATAAATAAATGTTAATAAGTAAAAAAAATATTAAAATAGGTTTTGAAAGAATTACAAGGCTTGCAGCCTTATAATTCTAATTAGACCTATTTTTTGTCTTTTTAGAGTTTATGGTTTTTCTTGACAGAGTACGGAATTCTACACCGCGCTTTGTTTTAGTACCAGAGCGAAGGCCTCAGCCTATAATTTTTAGTTTTTAAACTATTTTGTGATTATATTATATTTTTTTACTAAATTTTGTGTTCCTTCAGACCCAACGATACCAATTCCGGAATCGGACTTAGAACCCATACCAGGCGGTGGTTACCAACTGCGTACCGACAGACAGTTGCACCTGTACGTGAGCACGGCGCCGTGTGGCGATGGTCGCATATTCAGTCCTCATGACAAACACGAACTGGAGCCCGACAAACATCCTAATAGGTAAGATCATGGGGAATAAATCTTGTCTATCTATGTTATCCATATGATAATAATTCTTTGAATATAAGCATATTTTATAATAGGAAATTGAAGTCAGTCCTAAAACCTACGTTTTATACATGTGTTAATTTCCATTTTTAAAAGGTTGTTGTTTTTTTTTTGTTGACCCCATAAATTTGAAAAAATGCTGATATTATTTCAAATATACACATGCCAATGGGATTTTTTTATACAATGTTTATGAAAATCATGAATTAATTAATGAATTCATTCATTCAATCGTTCAATTCAGGTTAGCGCGAGGTCAACTCCGTACAAAGATCGAGTCCGGTGAAGGAACTATTCCGGTTAAGAATTGTTCCAATATTGTCCAAACTTGGGATGGAGTTTTACAGGTGGGTTGGATAACAATATTTTTTGTGACTAAGTATCCTATATTCTGTTGTTTTTAGCGTACCTCAAAACATATAAACGGAACCCCTATGGGATCACATTGTTGTCTGTCTGTCAATACCATTTATCTCAAGGTGAAAGTATAAAGCTGAAATTAACATCAATTATTCAGATCTATGGTCTCTTCAAGCAAAAAATAATACACACATCAACAAAGAAAATTGAGCTTCTAAGTCCACGCAATCAAAAGATACGATACTTTTAAATGAATCTTTTTAACAGGCTTATTATTACACTTTTTACATGAATCTTTTTAACAGGCTTAATCACATATATTTAGTATCGTACATTTTTGGAAACTGAACGTTTTCAGCACTTTACAATAGTGCGTGGTCACGGGTAAACTGAGGTGACATTCGTCTGTTATTTGACAAGATTACTATATCAAACTACCGCCAACAATTGAATCTTGATCGCCTCCTAGCATGATCTGCGAGGCTATTGAAATTTAAGAAATAAAATTAAATAGAGATGATGGTTGGAAATAACTTAAAAAAAAGATTTTCAACAAAGCTCGATAAGAACATACGACTTAATTAATTAACTGGGTCCGGTTTCCAATACTCCTACGTTCGAACTTTTAGACGTTTTTTTATAATATTATCGCTATCCGTTGTATGCATTTTGTTATATTTTAGTTCAAAGAATGCCGTCGTGGTGCATTTGTAGAAGTGTTCGACTGTAAACGCGAATTCTTACTCGGGTTAGTGCAATATACGTATGTTTGTTTTTCCTCGCTCTGGCAATGGGGTTATGCGCGGCGTTGGGTTCCGCCACTCAACACGCAATGTCCCCAGAATTGAACGAATAGTGGGGGACGGAAGTATTTTAAACGGAATGTAAACGTATAAACGTTTCGCTTGAAACTAAACAAAATATGAATGAGGATAATAGTAACATAACATAACAACAGGGCGAGAGACTGCTGACGATGTCGTGCTCGGACAAGGTGGCGCGCTGGTGCGTGGTGGGGCTGCAGGGCGCGCTGCTGGCGCGCCTGCTGCGCCCCGTCTACCTGCGCTCGCTGGTGCTCGGCTCCCTCCTGCACCACCACCACATGTACAGGTCACTCACACACACATTTATTTTTTGTTACTTGAGTTTCGAATATGTCTTTCTGTTCTAGGGTGAATGCAAGTCATTTTTCTTTTTAACTTTATTTACATGAAACAAAATGAAAATTCTATGTTTTTGTAAAATTTGTTAACGTATTTATTTTATAATATAATATTATAATCTATGACTTATAGTTAAATTGTTAGAATCATTAACATTAAATTAATAATTTATTTTTAAAAATTACTATTCACTCAATAGAAAATGGCGACTGTCTGTTTGTTGTTAAGAAGAAACTGCCTCTAGCCCTGAAAAAACAATAAAAATTTAACAAAATCTAATTATTTAAATATATATGTTAGAGAATAAAAGCACTCTGTATAAATTATATGATATTTCTCACTCAATTTATTGGGTAGTTCACTGACGGTATTTTACAATAAATTATTGAGAGGCAGTATAAATGACATGTGTCAGCAGTGCGGGTTCACTTCCAAGTGAGTTCCCGGATGTGCCATGTGGACGCACTGACCATGGTATCTGCGAACTGAGCTCTATCATATTTAAAATTCTTGGTTGTGGGTTCAATACACACTTCAGGGAATTGATTATATTCATTTCTTTATTCTGGCAAGACACAACGCGGCGTTGAGTTCCACCACTCAACATGCAATGACTGGAATTTAAGTGAACACTGGAGAACAATCGTGATACTAAGATCACTTTGCTTATTCTGTTTTAGTATATCAAATGCGGTATAAAAAGTGATTACCTCCTTAGTTCATTATATTACATACATATTTACATAAATACATATTTACAACCTTCTTAGTTTAAAATATCTCCAAAAGACTTACCTATTTAGTTGTTATACTCAAATTCTCCTGTTTCAATCCGAAAAGTTTCCTCAAAATCGATTTAATCTTAGACTCACCACCCACATTAATATTATAAGAGACCGGTTGTAATACCGGGGAAGTCCCTATATAGTTATTTTGTTCTTTTATATAATTATTGAATTCTCCGTCACCAGTCTTTATCAAAGTGTTTATCTCTCTTATCACTGTTATCACTGGGATGACTTTTTTATGATGTTTCAATAGAAAACCTAAGATTTTGTATGCCATATTGTCGTTTGATTGTGGCTGGAAAAATGATATAAACCGTCGTTTTCTATGATTTTTTTTCGTTTTTGGTTTCAAATTTTGTTTTGTTATTGGAGGTATTTTGAAAAAGTTTTGAAAATTGACGGTAGTTTCGAAATTTTTCTTTGTTGACATATTTTTTAAAATTGAAACGATATTTTGTATTGTATTCAATGATCTTGCTAAACCGATTATATTTCGGATATTTATTTTTGTTGGTTTATTCTTCTTGGATGGATGTGCATTTGGTTTTAAATAGTAAACGAAGGTATCGTTCGGTTGCATTTTATTCTCACCTGCAGAAGAAATACAGTGCTGTACAGATTTGTGCAATTTTATTCTAATCTACTTAATATCTGTGTAATGGGCAAAGGAAGCAAAAGGAGGAGGCAAATATTGTTAAGACACTTAATATTATTTACGTCCCTCTGCGCGGCGTTAAGTCCGTCACTTTGTCTCGAAAATCGATCGGTCTTTGGACAACGGAGTGATTTAACACCATATACGATATGATAAGGATAGTGCTATTTACATAAGCGAATGATTTTTCTGAAGTATTGCTACTAGAAGGTAATGAAAAAATGAAGATTTTTATAGTGAACATGATTTTATATATATGAACGATTGACAACCTGATAAACGAAAATTGTATTATTACTAATATAAAAACAGACTTATATTACAAAAGTGAAAATACAGACCTCAAGCAAAACCTAAAATGAAAACGAACTATCAAGTGAAAAAATTACAAAAACGTGCCAAAATCCTTCAAAATCCCTAAAAAATCTCACTTGAAATCTACACCATAGCCCATGTGGGTAGTGTCTTCTCTAGCACAGAGTCCCTGCGAGAACTCCCGCCACGAGCCGCAGCGCGCCGCCCTGAACGAGGACGGACGCACCACTGACTCGCTAAAGTACATGTAGGAACGCCAGTGACTGCAGAAAACTACAAAATATTGTTAGTATATGAACTCTCTCTCTCTCTCTCTCTCATCTCTGACTACTCCGCTAAGGATACGGCATCATGCTATATAAACTAGCTCTTAGTATTCAAATGGATGTAATAAAATGATTTCAGAGTGATTATGTTCTAATATAGCCTATGGCCTTCCTTGGACTATCCGACACAAAAAAAAACAGTTTGAGCCAGTAGTCCCTGAGATTAGCGGCTTCAATCAAACAATTTTTTCAGCTTTGCATATTAGTAAAAACTATAGATAACCGGTCAAGTACGAGTCGGACTCGACCACTGATTGTTCCATTATTGTAGATTGATAGTATATTGATAGTATAGAGCAAGATGTTTGATAATAATTTTAGCGTGATACCTCTACGCAATCCTAAAAAAAATAGTTTTTGACTGTTGGACAACAGAGTAGACCTAAAACGATTTGTTGAGGTACGGAACGCAAAAAATGGGTATTGAATCGATCATTTTAAAGACACTGTATAACTTGGCTATCAGATCAGATCAGATCTTGGCTGCTCTAGAGCAGTCATATTTTAATAAACCTACCCAGACAATACTTCAACTAAATAAAAAACATAATAAAATAGAGCATTTCTATGTACAAATAAAAAATATGGGTACTTACATTTGTTCAACAATTGATGTTGTGGGATAGTAACTTCAAGTTCGCATCCCGGCTGTGGACTGATACCGCCGTTGGGATAAAAATCCACGTGGCCTACTTGATGATTGTATCCTGTAGGAATAAAAAATATAAATTCAAAAAAATAATAATATTTCTAAATCACCAATTGTAAGGTACACATTTCGACTGGGAACTAATTCCAGGAAAACCCATTCAAAACTTACCAAATATCCCAGCGTCAGTATGTATCACATCTACGAATTCAGCATCGGTGGGATCCAATCTTTGTTGTATGGGCAACTTGTTAAAAAGTGGCAACGCGGGATCCAAACCTGTTATACGCGCGACGCGACCTGTCACAAATATAGAATAGATAATGAAATGTTCTTTTTTTATCTACACACTGTATCCGCTTAAAGCTTACCCTAGGTATACTGAACCTAGTGCTAAGACATCAACACATGCGTTTTTATATAATATGCATTACGCGATGAATAGTGGAACTCTTGTGTGGAAACTGAACCCACAAGTGTCGTATTTGGAACGACTCTCTGCCGCTACATTACAACGCCAGATTTAATAAAAGCAATAAATATTTTGCTTGTCCACATGTAAAGCCTTAGTCTTAGAGTAAAAAAAAATTTTTTTTAATTATTTATCATTCACTCAAACATTGCTTCAAACTTTTATTTACTTATATATTTCAATCATTTTTTATATTGACGTTTTTTGTTACTAATAAACTCACCTGATCGTATAGAGCTTCCCGCCACTCCAGCAGATTGTGCGCCAAGACTGTGACCCACTAAATGGGTCTTCGATAAATCTAAACCTCTGAAAAATTTTAATATATATTTATATTATATATATACATACTCCTTTGATGGAAAAGTATAATAAGCTTTATTAGAAAGTTGTTGGTTTGAATCCTAATATACTTAATTTTGAACTAATTTTAAAGAGAGGAAGTTATCTATGCATTATGCTATGTATGTATTTGATGTAGTTGGTATTGGATAATTTTCGTTTCCCACTCGGAGAAACGAATTATTGTTATTTCTCCGCTATGGTAGGTGAAGATTAGCGGTGAAGTCCGCCACTCTACAGACAGCGACTCGAAGTGGAGAATGGAGTGTTTTTACAGTGGGTTCCCTCTGCCTACTCTGCTAAAAGGGAAAGAGTGTGGCCGCTGCAAAAAAATAATATTTCTTAATTATTATGTTTCAAATATATGATCGCTTATGACCATTGTTCTTCATGTACATATATTGCGATTGGATAAGTACAAGTAAACCCGAGGAATGGTAAAAAATAATTTAGATTTTGTTTACATTGGTCACGGAAATATATTTATTTACCTGGACACTAAATAATCAATGAACTGAGCACCGGTGCGGCCTATGTACCAAGTGTTCTCGGCGGCCTTGAAGTACCACGGCCCCGCCTCCAGGCTTTGTGCGTCCACCATTATTAGGTTTGTGTCGCCGCGGTGGATGAAAGCTGGAATATATGTTGTTTTTAATGAGGCCAGTCGTGGCGCAGGGGCACAAGCGAGTGCGTGTAAGCGCGACAGATTGTGGGTTCAATTCCCACTCGAAGAAAGGAGACCGACCTCTTTAAATTATGCGGGGTTCCTGGTAAAGATTTTATTGATTAAAGAATTACTTATAGGTCCCGACTGTTAATCCTAATAAACTATTGGGCTTGTTTATTTTCTTTTTAGTTTGATGCAGTCGGGGTTTTTGCTTTTGTTACGTTCCCACACAACCCGGGAATCGCTGACTTAGGCTTCCCAACGTTCCCACACTTATTTCCCACACTTAGCATAGAGATCTTAGAATTGTAATAATCTGTTATTTGAATCCTCGCATCAT